>ML779542.1:563771-593283 GCA_009831015.1 Picea engelmannii
GTTACACTTGTCAGTTTCCAGAAAGCATAGTTTAAAAGATAGTTCGCAGGCTGCATATATACTCACCTGCGGGAATCCTTAATTCCCGCAAGCTGCCTTCAGCTTGACTGCGAACTTCTCGCACTGTACTTGAAGTCAGGGTGTGGACATGTTTCTAAAGAAGGAAAATGGATGAGTTCTCAATCCTTCTAGAAAGAATCTTCTAGAAGGATGAGTTGGCTTTTGAATGGTTGGCAAAATACTAACTTTCCAGATATCTTGGGATCATTCTCTATCCAAGTAACTAAGTTATCTTCTACTATATATTGAGGAGATTTCTCATGGAAAGGGTGAACGAGAACAAACAAGAAAGATTAGAATCAAGCTAATAAGAGATTGATTGGAGAATCAGGGCAAGACTGTATGGAGGACTGAAGCTATAGCAGCAAAAGACAATAGCAAGAGCATCTTATGTAGTTGATTTTCTTCATGCATGAGCAAGTGTGTGTGTTAGAAATAGGAACCATTGAAAGGAGATCTACGACATCAAGGCTCAGGTTGTATATTCCTCTTTCAGTTAATTCAATACATGAATATGTCTCTTTCCCATAATAATGATGTCATCTTATTACATGATTCCTTGATCACATGTATAGACTAGGTATTGAATACATTAATTTGCTTGTACTTCGATTGGTTTGTACTGTTGTGATTAGACGGCACAAGAGCATCGAAGCAGAGCAAGAAACAACAGAGATTTAAGGAGAGCGTTCATAAGGTATGTCCACTATCCATTTCTCTTAGTTCGTTCAATAATCTAGATCTAGGGAAAGAGTAGTATTCTGTCTCGTTTTGTTCTAGATCCAGGTGGATCTAGGGATATTGGTGTGTGTCTGCACTCACGAATTTATCCATTAACACCAATAATCAATACAGAGTCACCAGGTCCCATATTTCCTCTATACCAACACGATTGGGCTCCCGCAAGGTGATGAGTTGGGGAAAATGTGCCCCTTGTGGAGAAGTTCTTGGATCCATCACTTGATCTCCTCATTCTCTAACAAAGAGCGACGATAGATTGGCCCATTGGGCAGCGATGCACCAGGGGTCAGATCAATGGGGTGCTTGACCTGTCAGTGTAGAGGTACCCCCGTATGTGAGAAGAAGATATCCGAGTATTCTTCCATGACCTTATCTACTTGCTTCTGCTGTGTGGAGAGGTCGGCCACAAAGACCCTGGATGTGGTTGTGATCTTTTGCTTATTCTAAGAGTGAATCACGAAGAAGACAAACTTCCCCATATGAGAGATGACCTTCCTACTTTGCTTAGCAGAGATCAAGAAAATAGCACTAGGTGGGACTACCTCGGGTATCCTGTACAATTTCTTGTTCAAAGTAAAAATAAAACTACGAGTCCTAGACTCATATACAGCATGACGTTTCCATAAATAAGGTTGGCCCAAAAGAACATCACAAAATTTGAGAGGAGTAACATCACACAATACCTCGTCTTTGAAGGGCTTGATGTCGTATGACAGTCGACATTGTTTGTTAATGCAGAGATCGCTTCCTTGGTAGAGCCATCCAATGGTGTATGGTTGTGGGTGCGACGTTGTTGGCAGGGCCAACCGATTGACGACCTATGCTAAGATGAGGTTCTTTTGGCTACCTCTATCAATGATGAAGTGCAGCGAGGTGCCTTTTACCCACATCTGTGAATGGAAGAGGTGCTCTCCTTCTTCTGGCTCGTCTGGTTCACCAGGCTGGAGCTTGGTGGTAGCAACAGTGGCACTAGATTCCCCATCAATGATCCCTCTTCCCCTTTCTGGTTCTGGCTTAGAGTCATAATATGCATCTGATTCAAAGGCTTTCACTTTGGCCACCAGTGACTAATTTGAGTGGCAGTCAGTAGTGTTATGCCAAGGGCTCTTATGGAAGTCGCACCACTTCCCGGTATCCTTCTTTGTCTTTCTAGTGTCCTTCTTTGCTTGCGGCTTGGACTAGTTTTCCTGATATCATCCATATTTTCTCTTTCCTTTGTTTGGTGGGTTGGGGCTGCCCTTTCCTGGATTTTTTTGTGAGGGGTTCCCAAGCCCAAATTGTCGTGTCTTTTGTTTGAGCTTCTACTCGATTTTGACCACATATTGGTAGGTTGTGCCCAAGGATGAGATATCCAGAAATTCCAATTCACTCTAGATGTATCTATGCAGATCATCGTGATACTTGAGCACCAGATGTCGCTCCAAATATTTGATACCGAACTTGGTGCGCAAGGTATGGAAGATATTTGTGAAATCTAGCACTGCTTGGTCTCTTTCTTGCCGCAGTGTGGTCCATTTGGTATACAGGTCGTCATAACTTTCGACAGGGTAGTATTGTTCCTTAATAACATCCCTGAAGGATTCTCAGGTGGTCGTGACTGAAAATAATGAGGTTTCCTCTGTTTCCTTTTTCTCACAGAAAGTTTCCCACCAATCTTTGACATGGGGAACGGCTTTGAGGAGCGCAAAATTAATCTTCTCTTTATTCAAAAAGTTATGGACAGAAAAATACCCTGCTAGTAGATTCAACCACTTGTCTACAATATCTGCGTCTATATGACCTTTAAATATAGGAATATTGAAGTTTATTTGTACCTTGAAGGGTGTGACACCTCCATTCGAAGAAGATGCGTCACTTGTTGGTAGCCGCCGAAGGATTTGCGCGAAACTATCCATCATCTCGTTCCTTTGTTACATGAGGGCTTCCTCAATAAATAATTTGAAAGGATCTCCTGTCTCGACATCTTTCTTTTCTCCTGCCATGGGAGGTCGCTTGGGTGTGCGAGAGCTTCTTTCCTCAAGAGAAACAAGCTCGAGACCCAACTCTTTGTACTCCGACCTCGTTGGGGACATGCATTAAGACGACAAGGAGCATACCACTCTAATACCACAAATCCATATTTTATTTACAGAACGAAATGAATACAGATTATTAACAGGTGTTTAACACAAAATAATAGAGATACAATAAAGCTGGTTTTCTATTCAATAACGAAATAAGCTGAAACTGTAAAATGTAGCGGAAACAAGCTTGTTGGAATGGTGGTGAGTTATCTCTAAGAAGAGATGTGACGGCAACGCGCATTTGCAAGAAAAAGGTTGCAATGAGTCTCTGAAGGCCTTTTTACAATAATCAAGAATGTTAAAAACCCTATACATCGAAAAACCTAACCCTAGGAGATGAAGCGCCAAAAGTCATGTGGGCCCCGTTTGGGTAAATTAGTACATCAACTTCCCAGGGTCGTAACTTTTGCATACGATCTTTATTTTAGGCGTGTAATAGCCTGTTGGAAAGGTATCGTCAAGGAGATTTAGTTTGGGGGCTCAATCATGTCTTCAACAATCATTAAGGAGCTCGATCCAGAAAAACCTTCATTTAGGCCCTCAAAATGGCCCCGAAAGTTAAAACTGCTAAAAATAGTAAATTGTCAAAATTGTCAGAAAACTGTTTTGAGCCAGTTGGAAAAGGTGGGTGGCCACCGATATCCATCTGTATAAATCCTCCCTCCCTAGGAAGCAATGGTTTCCATTGCGTTGAGGTCGCCCATCAGATGAGAAAATTTTTGCTGAATTTGGCCCCGGGTGAGTCACTTGCCTTGGTGCAGGAGATACCTTGCTTTGACGACTCGATAAAGTTGGATCCTTTGTTGACAAGTTCCCTTGATCTGTTTGTCCACAATTTGATCATTGGATGCATGTTGTAGGTAGTCAGGGTTGAGCTCTATTGGTTTCAATTTGTTTTCTACTTCTGAGGTGTCCAATAATGGTGGGAAATAAGGGCGAAGGAGATCCACATTGAACACTAGGTTCAGACCAAGGAAAGGAGGAATGTTGAGCTCAAAATCATTATCCCCCATGGCCTTGGTGATAGTGTATGACCCATAACGGAGTGGGTGAAGCTTTCGATGGGGTCTTGTAAGGCGTTCTTTCTGCAAGTGCAACCAAACTTAGCCGCCCACCTGAAACTTATGCGGCACCCGATGTTGATCATGGCGTTGTTTGTACTTGTCATTGGACTTCTATATGATATCTTGAACTTGTTGGCAGATGTGTTGGATCCACTTAATGAACCAGGGGGCTTTGTCAACTTCATTTGGAGAAAGAGATGAGTCGGTCGAGGTGACCGCAAGGGGAAGTGAAACATCTATCGGTCCCAATGGTTGGAATCCCAACCCCACTTGAAAGGGGTTGTGGCTGGTTGAGTTATGCAGGGTTCAGTTTTAGCTATGTTGGACATAGGGAAGGCTCTCATCCCATGTGTGAGGGTGCTTTGAATTATACATGTGAAGGATATCCACAATCATTCGATTTACAACCTCAGTTTGGCCATCTCTTTGGGGGTGCGAGGCCATGGATTTGGTGAGCTTGGTGTCCAACAGTGACTAGAGGCTCAACCAGAATGTGCTGAGAAATCGACTATCCCGATATGAGACAATGGTTTTTGGGATTCCAAAATGTACCCAGATTCGTTCCAAAAAGAGATTGGTAGTGGCCTCTGCTGTGATGCTCTTCTTCCAGGCAACCAGAATCACCATCTTAGAAAAGTGATCAACAACCATAAAAACACAATCATTTCCCCGCTTGGTGGACGGGAGGCCTGACATGTAGTCCATTGAGATGGATTCCCATGGCTTGTCAGGAGTAGGAAGAGGGGTGTACATGCCCTGTTTCTTAGTGGTCGGTTTGGCAATAGTGCAGGCAGTGCAAAACTTGATATACTTGCTGACCTCATGTCGAAGTTTTGGTTAGTATAAATGTTTATGTAGTATCGCCATTGTCTTTTCAATGCCGAAGTGTCCTTCCACCTGACTGTAGTGGGCTTCCCAGATCAACTTTTCTCACTCACTTGATGGAAGATAGATATGGTCCAAACGCCACAACAACCCATCCTGAATATGGAAATTATCGAAAACTATGTTTACACCCAACATTTGGTAGGTGGTGGCGAAGTCAGGGTCTGTCTAATAGAGTTGGGGCCATCCAAATATCTCATGGCTGCAAGAGTCTAGCACCATGGTGAGTGTTGCGACTAGCGGTCTGCTGAGGCAATCAACGACATGATTGGTGGTTCTTGTTTTATACTTCATGTTAGGGTGGAATTGCTACAAGTATGTGGACCACTTTGGATGGAGGTCATTCTGCAATTTTCCCTGTGTGTGCATGAATTGCAGTGGCTTATGATCAATGTGGATGACTGTCTCCTTTCTAAGAATGTAATGTCTCCACTCGAGACATTCTTGCACAATGGAGTACATTTATTTGTCATAATTAGGGTACTTGTGGATAGTATATGTCAATGTCTCACTATGATAGTCCACGGGGTGGTCGTGCTGAGTGAGAACAACACCCACAACATATTTTGAAGCATCTGTCTCGATCTCAAAAGGATGTTGCATGTCTGGTAGTGAAAGTATTGGGGCTGAGCACAAGCATTGCTTCAAATAATCGAACGCTTATTGTTTGGACTGGCCCCACGCAAATTTCTCCTTACCACCACCCCTTTTTATTTAGCAGAGGGCCCATGCAATATGGGAGAAACCCAACACAAACCTACGATAGAAATTGGCAAGGCCCAAGAAGCTCCAAAGCTCAGTGAGTGTTGTTGGGGATGGCCAGTCACAGATGACTTGGATCTTGGCTAGATCCACATGTACGCCATGCTGATCAATGATGTATCCCAAGTAATGGACCCTATCCATGCCGAAGGAGCATTTTTCCAAGTTGGCGTATAGCTTGTGCTGCCGCAGGGTGTGCAGAACCTGCTGAATATGTTGCAAGTGTTCGGCCCAAGTCTTGTTGTAAATTAGAAAGTCATCCAGATACACCACTACAAAATTATTGGTGAATGGTCGCAGGATATCGTCCATCATCCTCATGAAAGTGGTTGGAGCATTTATCAAACCAAAGGGTATGACCAACCATTCAAAAAGGTCTTCCTTTGACTTGAAGGCAGTCTTCCATACATTTGTCTGTTCGATCAGGACCTAGTGATAGCCAGATTTCATATCAATCTTACTGAAGTATTTGGCCCCCGTGAGTTGATCAAGGAGGTCATCGATTCAGGGAATCGGGTATCGGTTTATGACTGTGATTTTATTCAGAGCCCGGTAATCAATACAGAGTCGCCAGGTCCCATCTTTCTTCTGTACTAACACAATTGGGCTCCAACAAGGTGATGATATGGGGTGGATGTGCCCCTTGTGGAACAGTTCTTGGATCTGTCGCTTGATCTCCTCATTCTCTAACAAAGAGCGACGATAGACTGGCCCATTGCGTAGCGGTGCACCGGGGGTCAGATCGATGGGGTGCTTGACCTGGAAGTGCAGAGGTACCTGTGTGGGTGAGGAGAATATATCCGAGTATTCTTCCACGACCTTATCTACTTGCTTCTGTTGTGTGGAGAGGTCGGTCGCAGAGACCTTGGATGTGGCTGTAATCTTTCTCTTATTCTGAGAGAGAATCACAAAGAAGAGAGAATTCCCCATCTTAGAGATGACCTTCCTGCATTGCTTAGCAGAGATCAAGGAAATAGAACTAGGTGGGACTTCCTCGGGTATCCTGTACAATTTCCTATTCAAAGTAATAATAACACTACGAGGCCTAGACTCATATACAGGATGACATTTCCATAAATAAGGTTGTCCCAAAAGAACATCACAAAATTCGAGAGGAGAAACATCACACAATGCCTTGTCTTTAAAGGGCTTGATGTCGTACGACAGTCGATACTGTTGGCTGACGCGGATTTCTCTTCCTTGGTGGATTCATCCAATGGTGTATGGTTGTGGGTGCAACATTGTTGGTAGGACCAGCTGCTTGATGACCTCTATTAATATAAGTTTCTTCTGCCTACCGCTATCAACAATGAAGTGCAGTGAGGTGCCTTTTACCCACATCTGTGAATGGAAGAGGCGCTCTCCTTCTTCTGGCCCGTCTAGTTCACCAGGCTGGAGCTTGGTGGTAGCAACAGTGGCATTGGGTTCCACATCAATATCTGTCTTTCCCTTTTTGGTTCTAGCTCAGAGTCATAATCTACATTTGATTCAAAGGCTTTCACTTCGGCCACCAATGACTGCTTTGAGCAGCAGTTAGCAATGTTATGCCAAGGGCTCTTATGGAAGTCGCACCACTTCTCGGTATCTTTCTTTGTCTTTCCAGTGTCCTTATTTGCTTGCAGCTTGAATTGGTTGTCTTGATACTGTCCATCATTGCTTTGTCCTTTTCTTGGTGGGTTGGGGCCGCCCTTTCCTGGATTTTGTTGTGAGGGGTTCCTAGGCCCAAATTGCCACGTCTTTTGTTTGAGCTTTTGCTCGATTTTGATGGCATATCGGTAGGCCGTGCCCAACGATGAGATGTCTAGAAATTCCATTTCAGTCTAGATGTATCTATGCAGAGCACCATGATACATGAGCACCAGATGTCACTCTGAATATTTGATACCCAACTTGGTGCACAAGGTATGGAAGATATTTGTGAAATTTGGCACTGCTTGGTCTCTTTCTTGCGGTAGTGTAGTCCATTTGGTATACAGGTCATCATAACTTCCAAAAGTGTAGTATTGTTCCTTAATAGCAACCTTGAACGATTCCTAGGTGGCCATGACTGAAAATAATGAGGTTTCCTCTGTTTCCTTTTGCTCATAGAAAGTTTCCCACCAATCTTTGACATGGGGAACGACTTTGAGGAGCGCAAAAGTAATATTTTCTTTATTCGAAAAGTTATGGGCAGAAAAATACCCTTCTAGTAGATTCAACCACTTGTCTACAACATCTGTGTCTATATAACCTTCAAATATAGGAATATCGAAGTTTATTTGTACCTTGAAGGGGGCGGCGCCTCCATTCAAAAAATATGCGTCGCATGTTGGTAGCCACCGAAGGATTTGCGCGAAACTATCCATCATCTCGTTCCTCTGTTGCGTGAGGGCTTCCTCAATCAACAGTTTGAAAGGATCTCCTGTCCCGTCATATTTATTTTATTCTACCATGGGATTTCGCTTGGGCATGTGAGAGCTTCTTTGCTCAAGAGAAACCAGCTCGAGACCCAACTCTTTGTACTCTGACCTCAGGGGGGACATGCATTAAGACAACAAGGAGAAGACCGCTCTGATACCACTGATCCATATTTTATGAGAAAAACAAAATCAATATATATTATTAACAGGTTCTTAAAACAAAATAATAGAGATACAGTAAAACTAGTTTTCTATTCAATAATGAAATAAGCTGAAACTGTAAAATGTTGCGGAAACAAGCTTGTTGGAATGGTGGCGTCTTATCTCTGAGAAGAGATGTGATGGCAGCGCGCATTCGTAAGAATAAGTTTACAATGAGGCTCTGAAGGCATTTTTATAATAAGCAAGAATGTAAAAAACCCTAGACATCCAAAAACCTAACCCTAGGAGATGAAGCGCCAAAATTCATGTGGGCCCCGTTTGGGTAAGTTAGTACATCAACTTCCCAGGGTCATAACTTTTGCATACGATCTCTGTTTTAGGTGTGTGATAGCCCATTGGAAAGGTATCGTCGAGGAGATTCAATTTGGCTGATCAATCATGGATATGGATATCATTAAGGAGATCCATCCCGAAAAACCTTCATTTAGGCCCTCAAAATGGCCCTGTAAGTTAAAACTGCTAAAAATAGTAAATTGCCAAAATTGTCAGAAAACTATTTTGAGCCAGTTGGAAAAGGTGGGTTTCCACCAATATCCATTTAGATCAATCCTCCCTCCTTAGGAAGCAATGGTCTCCATTGCATTGAGGTCCCCCGTCAGATGAGGAAATTTCTGCTAAATTTGGCCTCGGGTGAGCCACTTGCCTTGGTGTAGGAGCTTCCTTGATTTGAAGACTCGATAAAGCTGGATCATTTGTTGTTGAGTGCCTTTGATCCATCTGCCCACAATTTGATCATTAGATGCATGTTGTAGGCAGTCGGGGTTTAGCTCTGTTGGTGTCAGTTGTTCTGCTACTTCTAAGGTGTCCAATAATGGTGGGAAATAAGGGTGAAGGAGATCCACATTGAACACTGGGTGAAAACCAAGGAAAGGAGGAATGTTGATCTCAAAAGAATTATCTCCCATGGCCTTGGTGATAGTGTACGACCCATAATGGAGTGGGTGAACCTTCCAATGGGGTCATGTAAGGCATTTTTTCTGCAAGTGCAACCAAACTTTGTCACCCTCCTGAAACTTATGGGACACCTGATGTTGATCATGGCATTTTTTGTACTTGTGATTGGACTTCTGTAGGATATCCTGAACCTATTGGCAGATGTGCTAGATCCACTCAATGAAGTGGGTGGCTTTGTCAACTTTAGTTGGAGCAAAATATGAGTCGGTCGAGGTGAATGCAAGGGGAAGTGCAACATCTGTGGGTCCCAATGGTTGGAATTCCAACCCCACTTGAAAGGGCCTGTGGCCGGTTGAGCTATGCAGGGCTCGGTTATAACTATGTTGGACATAGGGAAGGCTCTCATCCCATGTGCGAGGGTGCTTTGAATTATACATGCGAAGGATATGCAAAATCATTCGATTTACAACCTCGGCTTGGCCATCTGTCTGGGGGTGGAAGGCCGTGGTTTTGGTGAGCTTGGTGTCCAGAAGTGACCAGAGGCTCGACCAGAATGTGTTGAGAAATCGACTATCCCTATCTGAGACAATGGTTTGTGGGATTCTAAAATGTACCCAGACTCGTTCAAAGAAGAGCTTGGAAATGGCCTCTGCTGTGATGCTCTTCTTGCAGGCAACCAGAATCGCCATTTTAGAAAAGCGATCAACAACCACAAAAACACCGTCATTTCCCCGCTTGGTGGATGGGAGGCCCGACATGTAGTCCATTGAGATGGATTGCCATGTTCTGTCAGGAGTAAGAAGAGGGGTGTACATGCCTTGTTTCTTAGTGGTTGGTTTGGCAATAGCGTAGGCAGTGCAGGACCTGATATACTTGTTAACCTCCTGTCAAAGTTTCAGCTAGTAGAAATGTTTTTGTAGCATCGCCACTGTCTTTCCAACGCTGAAGTATCATGCCACCCGACTGTAGTGGGCTTCCCAGATCAGCTTTTCTTTCTCACTTGATGAAACATAGATATGGCCCAAACGACACAACAACCCACCCTGAAAATGGAAATTATCGACAACTGCGTTTGCACCCAACATTTGGTAGGTGGTGGCGAAGTCAGGGTCAGTCTCGTAGATTTGGGGCCATCCAAATATCTCATGGTCGCAAGAGTCTAGCACCGTGGTGAGTGCCACGACTGGCGGTCTGCTAAGGCAATCAGTGACACGATTAGTGCTTCATGTTTTATACTTGATGTTGAGGTGGAATTGCTGCAAGTATGTGGACAACTTTTGATGGTGATCATTTTGCAATTTTCCCTGTGTGTGCATGAACTACAGTGGCTTATGATCAGTGTGGATGACTATCTCCTTCCCAATAATGTAATGTCTCCATTGGCGGCATGCTTTCACAATGGAGTACATTTCTTTGTCGTAAGTAGGGTTCTTATGAACAGTATATGATAGTGTCTTACTATGATAGGCCACGGGGTGGTCGTGCTGAGTGAGAATGGCGCTCACAGCATAGTCTGAAGCATCTGTCTCGATCTCAAAAGGATGTTGTAGGTCTGGTAGTGAAAGTACTGGGGTTGAGCACAAGCGCTGCTTCAAGTCATCGAATGCTTGTTGTTGGGACTGGCCCCATGCAAATTTCTCCTTACCACCACCCCTGTTTATTTGGCTAAGGGCCCATGCAATATGGGAGAAACCCAACATGAACCTGCGGTAGAAATTGGCAAGGCCCAAGAAGCTCCGAAGCACAGTGAGTGTTGTTGGGGATGGCCAATGACGGATGGCTTGGATCTTGGCTGGATCCACATGTACGCCATGATGATCAATGATGTAGCCCAGGTAATGGACCCTATCCATGCTGAAGGAGCATTTTTCCAAGTTGGCGTATAGCTTGTGCTACCGCAAGGTGTGTAGAACCTGTTGAATATGTTGCAAGTGTTTGACCCAAGTCTTGTTGTAAACTAGAATGTCATCTAGATACACCACTACAAAAGTATTGGTGAATGGTTGTAGGGTATCTTCCATCATCCTCATGAAAGTGGCTAGAGAATTTGTCAAACCAAAGGGCATGACCAACCATTCAAAAAGTCCTTCCTTTGACTTGAAGGTGGTCTTCCATACATCTATTTGTTCTATCGGGACCTGGTGATAGCCAGACATCAGATCAATCTTACTCAAGTATTTGGGCCTCGTGAGTTGATCAAGAAGTTCACCGATTCAGGGAATCGGGTACCGGTTTCTGACTGTGATTTTATTTAGATCTCAGTAATCAATACAGAGTCGTCAGGTCCCATATTTCTTCTGTACCAACACGATTGGGCTCTCGCAAGGTGATGAGTTGGGGCAGATGTGCCCCTTGTGGAGTAGTTCTTGGATCTGTCACTTGATCTCCTCATTCTCTAACAAAGAGCGACAATAGAATGGCCCATTAGGTAGCAGTGCGTCGGGGGTCAGATCGATGGGGTGCTTGACCTGATAGTGCAAAGGTACCCTGGTAGATGAGGAGAAGATATCCGAGTATGCTTCCATGATCTTATCTACTTACTTATGCTGCCTGGAGAGGTCACCCACAGAGACCCTGGATGTGGCTGTGATCTTTCTCTTATTCTGAGAGTGAATCATGAAGAAGACAAACTTCCCCGTCTGAGAGATGACCTTCCTGCATTGCTTAGCAGAGATCAAGGAAATAACACTAGGTGGGACTACCTCAGGTATCCTGTACAATTTCCTGTTCAAAGTAATAATAACACTACGAGGCCTAGACTCATATACTGCATGACTTATGTGCTTCTTATATGTTTAGTATAATTCACTCATTAATTATCAATCCAAGATTCATAATCAACAGAGTTACAAGACACCAGTAAGAAAGGTAATTTCTAATGTCACGAGTATAGAACTAAACTAGATTATGCATGCTGGAAACAAATTAAAATAGCAAACTGCAATGCACTTTGGTTGTCTTTCACAGAGAGACTATCTACTCCATTATGGAACATGCAAGTATGAGATGGAGTTGGATTCACTGATCAACTCTGCTATCTGACCCAGAAAACTAACTATGAAATCCACACTTCTGAAAGGGAAATCACACATCAATCATCAAGACATAGCATGGGTAGTTCAATAGTCAATATATTGAGTATGTTGTGGTTCACAATGTGTTGTTGTGAACTTCAGTAGTTCTCCTTCAAATATGTTTGACTACTGCTGCCAACATTCATATCTAAAAACCAAATTCATAAAAACAGAGCAAGTAAAGATATCTAAGCAATCATATAATGGAAATTCTAGTCTAAGTTGTACTGCTATCATCTAACAGAGTTAAATCTTCAGCTAATTTAACATTTACACTACTAAAAAAAAATGCTAATGCTAATCTACGAAGATGTTGACCTTTGTTGGGTGGTGGGCCCTTTCCATTTCAATAGGTCAGCTACCAAAGTCTATAGTAAACTTTTCTTCAATCCACACATTACTCTCACTCAAATCTCAAAACATAACATCAAACTTTTGTTAACAGCTCAACTCATATTCAATCATAGACAATCAAGACATGGAGATAAATGACGTTCTTCTATTAGTCTTCACTCAGAATATGTCCTACAATATCATACATTGCTTCACATGTTGGTAATATGCTAACTCTCCTAATCTTCCACCATCCTTTCCATGGCTATTTAACAGTCTTAGTCGTGAAACACAAGGAGGCGAAGTGATTTGCAAATTAGTCAAATGTTTAAATTTAATTATTCGGTTACATCTTTGAGCTTCATCCTCATGACACGAAGTGCATGAGGATGAGGCAATCAACAAACTATTCTAACATAATCTTGCTAAAGCAAATAAACATCCAACAATTGTCTTGGGCATGATTTGGACTAAACTTGGTACATTCGGCTCTCTATATTAGTATCGGATCGTGACAGGTAGATGGTACCGGATCACAACAGTGCGCAATTGGTGGTACCGGATCACAATAGTCCATGACCATTGGTACCGGATCGCAACAGATGAGATTTAGTACCGGATGCGTTTGGTACTGAATTCGGACAGTGGCAGTCTTGGTGCACAAGTACCGGATAGTTGAGCTGGTACAGGAAGGCTGGATTTATCTAGAGGTTAAATATTATACATGGAAAATTGAAGCATTAGTACATGAAATATTTAATTCCTTAGCTCAATAAACCACAAGATGCATGAATTAACCATACTTTACCTTATGACCTTATCATTGGGTAATGGTAGCATTCTTGTCATTCACCCAAGCTTTAGGTAAGCCAAAAAGGTATATATGAAGAGTATAATAGGGTAATGGGGATGTCAATTTCAGGTCTCAACATTCCCCCATGCCAAAATCATTGCATGTCCTCATGCAACTGAAAACAAACCCAAATTGTTTTCAAAACTTGAGACCGTGTTCTTTACTTTGGTAGATCAATGATGTTTATGGATGAAGCCTCTTCTTTCAGCTCCCTTTTTATGACCCTAACGTATTGTAGGAGTCATAGTACCTTCTTGAGCTTGTTAAAAGTCTCTTCATGGTCATCTTGAAGTTGTTGGCTGGTCACTTTCAATTGCTCATTTTCCTTTTTGATATACATGTCCAATAGTTGGTATTCCTTCACTTCTTGTCTGAGTTCCTGATTTTGTTTTTGCAGTGCCCCAATCTTCTTCTTCATTTGTTCTTTTTTCAAGGTCTTTGTTGACTCCATCATTACTGGTTGGGTGCATTCCCTTTCCTCGACTTCCTCCCTCATCCCACATAAAGTAATAGTGGTTTGTTCCTCGGTCAAACTAGGGATGTCATCTTGGACTGATAAATCTTCAGAAGGGGAGGTAAGATCGATTGGATCTTCCTGTGTATGAGGATTGACGATTGTTTTTCCCTTCTTTGCCATGCTCCTCGTGGTTATTTTACAATGAGGTACCAGATCAGGGGTGCTCACAGGCTTCCTTTTCTTCTTTTCTAATTGTGTAATGGTGACAGGGGATTGTGCCATAGACTGTTTACTTTTAGTTTTTGAGCTATGCTTCCCTTTCTTAATCATTTTTGTCTGATGGCCCTTTTTCTCAATTGCCACTGTTGAAGTCTCCTCTACTAATTTGTTTTTACCCTTTGATTCAGAGCTTTCAAAAGTTTTATTGACTGTGGAAGAGGGCCCTGCTTTTTCATGTTGGCTCACTTCCCTAGATGATGGTGGAGTTGTCTTATCCTTCTTGCCCTTTTGCTTTTGGGGTTCCTTATTTTTCTTTGAAGCATGTTGGGTTTCCTCCACATGTTTGTTTTCTGTGGGAAGGTGTTGAGTGATAAGGTTTTTCCAACTAACCCTTTGTTTCCTAAGTTCATGTAAAAATAGCATTTTAATGAGACCTTGATGGTAAATGCTAGTCTTCTCAGTTTTGGATATGGATTTAACACCTCTTACCATTTTGTTCAAAATCATCCATAGAAAATATGGGAAATCGATTTCAGGGCCTCCTTCAAAATGTAATAGAATCCTAAGATGATATATGAAGGTCACAACATACCTTCCCTCACAAGTGACGAATCGTTGAAGACTAGTAATCATTGGATGATACTCCTCCTTGATATAGTTCCTAGGGATCCCCTTTTTCCAGTCAGGGTGCTAATGATCTTATTTTAGAAATCGTTGGCACATTTCCTTGTTGATTCCTACACCTTTGAAGTATTTGGCTCCTCTCTTAGGTAATCTCGTGACCTCCCTTAAGGTTGCTTCATTGATTGTCAGTTGTAGATTGTCTATATGTCTAATCTCTCCATCGTAACCTTGAATAAATTCATGAGATATCTTCTCGTGCCAGCCTGTGAATTTTTCCATAAATGGCATCCATCCTGATCTAGCATATTTTTCTTGACATAATTGGAACTCCTCGGTTTCCCTATAAATTTGGAAGACCGGTTCGTGTCTACTAACGACCATCGTTATAAGTTGTGAGAAAAGGATTGGACTGTAGCACAAGGGTTTAGTCAACTGATTAGGGTAAGGGTTTGGTACCGGAGAGGAGTAGGCTTGGGACTGGAGAAATCTCACGACAAGGGGAATAGGGTGATGGTGTTGATAATGCGAATGATAAGTTTAAGTAAGGATGACGCAAGGAAAATTTATGACCAGGTGAGGCTTATCTGGATGGATTCGCCACCTAGATAAGCCATTTCATTTCTACCCGTTACTGTAATGATGAGGACAAGATGTTGGGTGTCAAAGTATCATTTTGGGATAGGTGATTGGACTTTCGGGTGGTGAATTTGATGTTGGATCATGGTTCATGTCATAAGATAGGTTTGTGAATTGATTAAGGATGAAATATATTCGTGGCTTATCATTACTATACATGCTTCATATTTTGATATGATTTTTCCCTTAACCATGTTCAAGAGCTATGAGAGGATTGATTAAGTTAAGGCATATGGGTATGAGGGATAGGTGCATGGTTTTAATACCAAGGTCATAAGATCTAGTATATATTTTCATACTTATTGTAGTTTTATGAGCATATGAAAATAAATATCATGTTACCTTTGATTTTACCTTTGTATGATTAATACCCATAGCATGTGCAAATACTTGTAAATTGTCAGAATTCATCCTTTTAGACTGAAGTTTATTGAAAACTTGGTACGAGAATATCCTGTACTTTTTTTATTCTGTGCTTATCTTATTTTGTATTTGGTTCTGCAGGGTGATCATGTGAGTCTGAAAAAGAGTTATGAAGGGGCACTTTGACCTTCCCCCATGCCGAAGATGTTGTATATTTGTATGCAAGAAGATTCAACATTTTATATCATAATGGAGAAAATATGATAAGAGAAAAAGAAACCAATCAAATTCCAGAAGTACATTTATCACCTAGCATATGATTTGATACCTAAAAAGTGAAATTGACCTTCTTTTGATGGATTATTGACGAAGGTAGCATTCAACAGTGAAACAGGGAATATTTATATGTTTTCCAGAAGAACAGATCCCACCTAACTTGCTTCAGAGATTTACTATCATTGGATGTTATAGATAAATTTCACAGTATAAGTAGATTAAACTCCCTAGTTAGGGTTCCACTCTTAAGAAGTTTCCTTCTTAGGTAATTTAGGCTTTAGATGTCAGACCGGTAAGTTGACTTACGGTGATTCTCAAATGGACATT
The DNA here is from genome assembly GCA_009831015.1 of Picea engelmannii. NCBI lineage: Eukaryota > Viridiplantae > Streptophyta > Pinopsida > Pinales > Pinaceae > Picea > Picea engelmannii. The sequence goes on from ML779542.1 coordinate 580,024, forward strand.
TTCTTGAAGTAATTATGTTGCTGATTAATCTGGAGTTTGTATCTCATGAAAGCCAATAGTGAGCTTTGATCTTTTTGTTTTGGATGACAAAAAGTGAATTTTTCAATCAGACAACTATAGATGAGACATTTCTCAACCAGAACCCACTACCAGCAAGCCTATTCAGTACTTCGGTGGGGTAGTTGTGATAATTAGTGAGAGGTGCCTTCCCCAGGCAGAATGCCCCATTGCCAACAGGCATGTTCAGTACCCTGATCGGTTTGCCTAGTCATGCCACAGACTGGTACCCGCTGCCAACAGACCTGTTCAGTATCCCAGCGGGCTAGTCTCTTAAACCCTTTTTCCATCAGAGGCTTCTTGTCCATAGTCACCTATTTTGGTTTTTATTAAAGAGTGCTTTGCATGGTGACAGGGGAGGCTCATCTGAAAACATTTTTACAGGATGGGATGGTATTGGGTTGGAAGGCATATACTCTTCTTTTGAATGTATTTTAAAGATTTGTCTGAAGGAAAAATAAACTTTGTATGCACATTATTTCTTTAGAGTGATCCAGGTGTATAATTTTGTCTGAATTTCTCCATAAGAGAATGACTTAAAGTTTCCTTAGGGTATTGGTACATCCTCTTCCATAAAAATTTTGCTAGTGTGCCCATGGTAGAGAGTGTTCATATACTCATATGTTACTTTTTAATAAGATAATCCAATGAATACTATTGAAGTCTGGTTAAGGTGAGATAGTTACTTATAGGCTAATATATTTTTTTCCTTTAAATCATGCTGAAATACTGGGTAAAGGCAACTTCTAATATTTGAAGTGGATTATGGTTCTTTGAGAAATCATAGGTAAAGATTGTGTCATTCTTTTTATTTATTTTTTAAGCAACAGAACCAAAAGAAATTATTGCTTCACAAGGGTTTCCATTTGATACCGCATTCGGCTTCTTGGTTCCATCTTAAGTGGTTGTTTGCATGGCTTCGTACTTCAGATTAATTGACATAAGATTTTGAAATATGCGTAGTATGCTTTGTCAATTAGGTAATGTGTCTTGATAGTACTGTAGAAGGACAGACTTCTGGTACCGGACTAGTACCGAACTGTTGGTACCGGACCAGAACAGGATTCCTAGTACCGAAGCAAAACAAAATATTGTTGATGCCTACAAATTGATATTTAGCAAGTTCGTGAAGGATCAAATAAATTACAGAAATTTACTTACAAAAAAAGAAAAAAAATTATGAAAGTAAAACAAAAGGAGGTAAGTATCTCTTGTTACCTTCATCTTACTAACAAAATTCGATCCACACATATGTACAAAAATTTCAAATAAACCAATCAGTCAATGTGGATCAGTAGGAGGGTCTCCTTCCTTACTAATCATCTTCATATCTGAATTTTGTAGTATACAAGTCAGGAATTCTTCTTTTGACAGGGTTTTGTTGTAAACTCGCAATCGGTGACCATTCACAAGTAGTGGTGTTTGTTGATCATCAATTGTCTTTATCCTGATTGAACCATTATCATAGACAGTGTCAATTTTGTAAGGTCCCATCCAACGGGTAGTTAACTTACCTTTGAAGTCCTTGAATCTGTTGTCATACAATAGGGCCCAATCTCCTTGTTGAATTTTTTTCTTTTTGAGATACTTGTCATGCCATTTTGTTCTCTGTTCTTGAATGCGAGTAGTTCTTTGAAGTGCTTCCTGCCTGGTTTCATCCAACTCATTAACCTGCAAGAGTCTTTGTTGTTGGGCTTCATCCAAGTTCATGCCAACTTGTACTGCAGTCCTGAAGGTTTTGATCTGGAAATCTATGGGAAGAAGCACCTGCTTCCCATACACTAACTCATAGGGTGTATGTCCTGTTGTATTCTTCCAGGTGATTCTATAAGCCCATAAGGCTTCTAATAATCTATCAGCCCAATCCTTATGGTGCAGTTGTACTGTTTTGGTAAGAATGGACTCAACAATTTTGTTGGTAGATTCTACTTATCCATTTGCTTGTGGATTGTAGGGTGTAGATTTCCTGTGTTTGATTTGGTACTGTTCTGTAATAGTTTTGACTAGATGAGAGGTAAATTGAGTTCCCTGATCAGTCACAATTTCTCATGGTACACCAAATCTAATAAAGATATCACTAAAAAGGAAATCTACCACTAATCGTCCACTTGCAGCTGGTAAAGCTTTCGCTTCAACCCATTTAGTCACATAGTCAGTGCATGCAAGTATATACTTTTTCTTTTTAGATGCAGGGTTAATGGGCCCTACAAAATCTAATGCCCATTTCTCGAAAGGCTTAATAACTACTTGGGCTTGAAGTGGCATTTGGTCTCGTGCAGTAGGCTTACCCATTCATTGGCATTCATCACAATTGGATACATAGTTTTTAGCATCTCTGAAAATATGGGGCCAGTAATAACCAGATTGCAGAACTTTGTAAGTGATCCTCTTGTCTACGAAGTGTCCTCCATAAGGACCATCATGGCAGGCTTGCAGAATATCATGAATTTCATCTTCCCTTACACATCTCCTGATCACCAAATCTAGTCCTGTTTTGTAGAGGCAATCATTGTGCCACATGTAATTTTCACTTAGTTGAATTACTTTCTATTTTTCTCTAGGAGACAATTTCTGAGGCATCTTCCCTATCACAAGATAGTTAGCGACATCTGCATACCACAGAGTGAATGTAGAAATAGTAAATAAATTTTCATTGGGAAATTTATCTTCTACTGGTGCATTATCTCCTAGATGAATCATTCTAGATAAGAAATCAGCCACAAGATTATATTTACCAGGTCTATCAATAATGTTGATATTAAACTCTTGTAATAATAAGAGCCATCGTGTAACTCTAGGATTTGTTACAGGTTTGTTCATTAAGAATTTGATCGATGAATGATCAGTGTGTACAAAAGATTGATATCCTGTAATATAGTGTCTAAATTTATTGATAGCATGGACTACAACTAGCAATTCTTTTTCTATGACTGTATAATTAATTTCAGCTGGAGACAGATTTTTACTGGTGAAGTAAATAGAATCAGGCATTTGATTTTCTCTTTGTCCAAGGACTGCCCCAAGGGCTGTGTCTAAGGCATCGGTACAGATATGAAAAGGAAGGGACCAATTTGGTCCTCTTAATACAGGGGTAGTTGACAATTTCTGTTTTAGAATTTCGAAAGATATTTGGCATTCGTCATCCCACTTAAATTCGGCTTCTTTAGATAATAATTTGAGTAAAGGGGTAGCTAGGCTTGTAAAATTTGGAATGAATCTTCTATAGTAGCTAGCATGTCCTAAAAATCTACGGACTTCCTTTTGTGAGGAAGGTATTCTGATTTGTGTGATGATATAAATCTTTTTCGGATCAACTCTCATTTCAGAACCGGAAATGTGATGTCCCAAAACAATACCTTCAGTGCGCATCATTTTTTATTTTTCATTACTTAAGGAAAGATTTGTTTCCTTACACCTAATCAAGACTTTTTCTAGACTGGTCAATGCTTCCTGGAAGTCTTGTCCATGGACTTTAAATTCATCCATGTAGACTTCCACACAATCATTGGTCAAGTCAGAGAAAATGGCTAGGACAACTCTTTGAAAGGTGGATGGGGCATTGCAAAGTCCGAATAGGAGCACTCTATAAGCATATGTGCCCCAAGGGCATGTGAAAGTGGTCTTCTCCTGGTCTTCAGGTGCTATTTGTATCTGGTTGTAACCACTAAACCCATCTAAGAACAAAAAATACTTCTTTCCGGACAAAGTATCCAGCACCTGATCAATAAATGGTAAGGGAAAATAATCCCTATGGGTGGCATTGTTTAACTCCCAGAAGTCTACACATATCCTCCACTTACCATTTTTCTTGGGAACTATGACAAGTGGAGATACCCATTGACTATCTAAAATGGGGTATATGAGATTGGCTCGAAGGAGTTTTTTCAATTCCTCTTTTACAATATCTTTAAGGGCTAGATTCATCCTTCCCTGAGGCTGTCTAACTGGTCTGATTTGGTCATTGGTGTAGATATGATGTGTGCATGTGTTAGGGTGAATGTCTTTCATGTCTGCATAATCCCATGCAAAGGCATCAAATTGTCTTTGGAGCATTTCAATCACTTGTGTCTTTTGTTCTGGTTCCAAACTAGAGTTGATATACAAAGGTTTTCCTAGGCTAATCTCAACAAGTTCGGTAGTTTCTTCCTTTTATGAGGAGGCTGGTGATAAAGTATATAATTGAGTAATATCAGGGTGTCAAGTTTGTTGAAATTCAGAACTAAAAATATGTGACAATTATGCAAAAGACCTTGGGTATTCAATGCAATTTGTGTCAGCCAAAAAAAAGCTTAAGACTTGTTCATCTGATTGTTCTTGTATTCCTCTTACTTTTTCAAGTGTTAACAGAGGTCTGATGCAATATTCCTCTCCATAAGGGTTTTCTAACCAAATAGGTATTTCCTGTGTCAGTTGGGAAAGAGGGAAGAGGACATGTTTTTGGCTATGTGTTCCATTGGATATAGTCATCTCACCAGACCGATAGCTGATAAAGGCATCTGCTGTGTCCAGCCACGGATGGCCAAGAACCACAGGGTGTCCTGGTTTGGAAGATGATTTAGAATAGATGACTAAAAAGTCTACTGGATATTCCCAAGAAGCTAGAGTGACTGTGACATCATCTAGACTTCCTGTAGGGCTAATGCCTGACTTATCTGCCAACTCGATCATGGTTTGGGTTGGTCTTAACTGGTTGATTTGGAGCTTTTGCATAGTGTCAAAAGGCATTACATTAATAGTTGCACCCAAATCAATGAGTGTGTTTGGTAGAGAAATTCCATTAATTTCAACAGTGACTACTAGATTTCCAGGGTCATTATATTTGTATGGCATTTCATAAATAAATTCAGATAATTGTCCTACTACCTGAACAAGGGGAGGTTCCTTCTTCTTCCTTCCTAGTTTCTTAATGAAAATATCCCTTATGATTTTGGCATATATAGGGATATCCTTAATGGCTTGCAACAGAGGTATTTTTATACACACATTTCGTAATTCATCTTCTATATCTTTGTGCAAGGGTGGGTTGGGTTTCTTCACTAATAGTCTTTCGGGGTAAGGTGGGAGATTAATTTGTTGGGGTACTCATACAGACTGAGAAGTGATTGGAATAGGAGGAGAGGCCTCTTCTTCTACCGGGGTGGTTTGAGTGTTTTCTTCCTCAGAATGATTATCATTTTCTTCTTGAATTATTACTGCAGGATTTGATTGGTTTACAACTTTCCCTGATCGTAGTTGAATTTCATAGGTGGGAAAGGTTTGAAATTCTGTATTCTGCACAGGGTGGGTAGGTCGATTATTGGGGTTAGGGACTGGCTGGGCAGGAATTGTTGTTGGTCTCAAAGGATTGTGGGAAGCTTGGTTTTGTGGTTGTTGATTGGCATTTATAGATACTTGTTGCTACTGATTAGGGTTCAAGGGGGTTGTAAATTGCTGATGTATAGGAGGTGGGAGTAAAGCTTGCATCTGTGGTGGGTTGAATCCAGGTAGTAATTGGGAAATGTTTGCATGGTACTGTGGATATGTAGGGTAAGAGGTATTTCCATACATAGGTCCCCTCCAACCTTGTTGCCAAGGTTGAGTTTGTTGAGGTGTCCATTGTGGATAGGTCACTGGGGAAGGACCCCATTGTTGTTGTTGATATTGTGCATTAGGGTCATAAAATGTATTGGGATTTTGGGCTCTCCAAGGTCTTCTGGAAGGGTATGGTTGTTCTTGTGAGACTCCTCCTCCCCTATACATGTCTTGTAGCTCAAGCAAGGTTGGACACTCAGATGTGGGGTGTTCTAGTGTACACAAACCACAAATTTCTATGACATTTAATGGGCATTATTTCTCACTATGCTTCTTTCGGCATCTATGAAAAAATATTTCTAAAGCAGCCTCTTCTTCTTGTTTCTTTTTCAGTTTCAGAGTATCTAATTGGTTACTTATTTTCCTCAAGATGTATGTTTTAAAGTTCTCCAATAAGTTTCCTAACTCAGTTCTGGTGACAGTCCCTGAGCTTTGTTTTGTATTTATGCTAAAAGGATCTCTTGGTCATTTGCCTGTTTTAGCTTGTCCTCTTGAGTATCTCCTACAATAATCTGCAATTTCTGAAAAAGGTTTTTGGTGTACATCTCTTGAACTCAACAAGTTTAAAACTTCTATGCAATCATATCTGAGACCTTTCAAGAATACAGTTCTTACTACAGCTGGGTCTGTGGTGAATAGTTTTGACTACTGATAGTTGTATAAGAACCTTTCTAAGTAGTCTTCAGGGCTTTCATATTTTGTTTGCTGCATTTTAAAAATGTTATTTTTAACATTATCCTTACAATAGTCTTGCTATTTCCATAAAAATGTGTCTTTCATTTGATCCCAAGAGAGGATTGTATTTTCTCCTAAGCTCATGAACCATCTTAAGGATGAATCTTTCATTGTAGCAAGAAAGAACTTAAGTTTTTGGGCATCGTCTGAGTAGTTATAGCTTCTACATAATATGTCGAACTCGAATAAAAATAAATCTAGATATTCAATTGACATACCTCTGAAACTGGGTAACAATGATAGTGGGATATTCTTCATGTTGATGTTTCTGGAAATATCCAAGATTGGAAACCCAAAAGTCTCAGTCTCTGTGGTTGCATTTCCTCCTTCTTCTACCATTCTACTGATGGATGGTTCAGAAACTGGATTTTTTGTGTCTCCTAAATGTTCAGCAAACTTACATTCTGCCTATCCCAATATTGATTCTTCAGTTTTAGGTTCTCCTTCTCAAGCCTCACTAGCTCCCCTTGAATTTTCTCTTGATGGAATTTTTCCTGAACCAGTGTCAGTTGGATTAGTGGGGGGGGTTGTTTTTGAATCTTTGGAGCTTACAAATCTACCCTTGTTATCTCTATATCTATGCATAAAATGGAAATTTGATTCTTCAACTGAATTGAAATCATAATTCTATCTAGAAGGTAAGAAGGAAACCTGGCTTCGGAGAACACCACTCTAGTGGCCGCGTGGTTCTTCACTCACATCTTAAACCTTTTATCCTCCTCCCTCAAGCAGCCTTAAAAGAATTAAAAATTTATACAAATGATCTAAGCTAAAAATAACTTCCCACCGTTTGCAACTCCCTGGCAACGACGCCAAAATGTTTTTCTTCTTATATGTTTAGTATAATGCACTCATTAATTATCAATTCAGGATTCGTAATCAACAGAGTTACAAGACACCAGTAAGAAAGGTAATTTCTAATGTCACGAGTATAGAACTAAACTAGATTATGCATGCTGGAAACAAATTAAAATAGTAAACTGCAATGCACTTTAGTTGTCTTTCACAGAGAGGCTATCTACTCCATTATGGCACATGCAAGTATGAGATGGATTTGGTTTGATAGATCAACTCTACTATCTGACCCAGAAAACTAAATATGCAATCCACACTTCTGAAAGGGAAATCACACATCAATCATCAAGACATAGCATGGGTAGTTCAATAGTCAATATACTGAGTATTTTGTGGTTCACAATGTGTTGTTGTGAACTTCACTAGTTCTCCTTCAAATATGTCTGACTACTGCTGCCAACATTCATGTCTAAAAACCAAATTCTTAAAAACAGAGCATATGCAAAAACAGAGCAAGTAAAGATCTCTAAGCAATCATATAATGGAAATCCTAGTCTAAGTTGTACTGCTATCATCTAACAGAGTTAAAGCTTCAGCTAATTTAACATTTACACTACTGAAAACAAATTCTAATGCTAATATACGAAGATGCTGACCTTTTTTGGGTGGTGGGCCCTTGCTGCTTCAACAGGTCAGCTACTGAAGTCTACAGTAAACTTGTCTTCAACCCACACATTACTCTCACTCAAATCTCAAAACATAACATCAAACTTTTGTTAATAGCTCAACTCATTCAATCATAGACAATCAAGACATGGAGATTAATGGCGTTCTTCTATTAGTCTTCACTCAGAATATGTCCTGCAATATCATACGCTGCTTCACATGTTGGTAATATGCTAACTCTCCTACACTTCCACCATCCTTGCCACAGCTATTTAACAATCTTAGTCGTGAAACACAAGGAGGTGAAGTGATTTGCAAATTAGTCAAATGTTTAAATTTAATTATTCGGTTACATCTTTTAGCTTTATCCTCATGACATGAAGTGCATGAGGATGAGGCAATCAACAAACTCTTTTAACATAATCTTGCTAAAGCAAATAAACATCCAACAATTGTCTTGGGTGTGATCTGGACTAAACTTGGTACATTCGGCTCTCTATATTAGTACCGGATCATGATAGGTAGATGGTACCAGATCACAACAGTGCACAATTGGTGGTATTGGATCATGACAGTCCACGACCATTGGTATCGGATTGCAACAGATGAGATTTAGTATCGGATTCGTTTGGTACCAGATTTGGATAGTGGCAGTCTTGGTGCACAAGTACCAGATAGCTGAGCTGGTACAGGATGGCTGGATTTATCTAGAGGTTAAAGATTATACATGGAAAATTGAAGCATTAGTACATGAAATATTTAATTCCTTAGCTCAATAAACCACAAGATGCATGAATTAACCATACTTTACCTTATGACCTTATCACTAGCTAATGGTAGCGTTCTTGTCATTCACACAATCTTTAGGTAAGCCAAAAAGGTATAGATGAAGAGTATAATAGGGTAATAGGGATGTCAATTTTGGGTCTCAACAATGACGTTTCCATAAATAAGGTTGGCCCAAAAGAACATCACAAAATTCGAGAGGAGCAACATCACACAATAACTCATCTTTGAAGGGCTTGATGTCGTACGACAATCGACACTGTTGACTGACGCAGAGATCACTTCCTTGGTAGAGCCATCCAATGGTGTATGGTTGTGGATGCGGCGTTGTTGGCAGGGCTAGCCACTTGATGACCTCTACTGAGATGAGGTTCTTCTGGATACCGCTATCAACGATGAAGTGAAACAGGGTGCCTTTTACCCACATCTGTGAATGGAAGAGGCACTCTCCTTTTTCTGGCTCGTCTGGTTCACCAGGCTGGAGCTTGGTGGTAGAAACGGTGGAACTGGGATCTGTGTTAATGATTTGTCTTCCCCTTTATGGTTCTGTCTCAGAGTCATAATCTACATCTGATTCAAAGGCTTTCACTTTGGCCACCAACTACTGCTTTAAGAGGCAGTCGGTAGTGTTATGCCAAGGGCTCTTATGGAAGTCGCACCACTTCCCGGTATCTTTCTTTGTCCTTCCAGTGTCCTGATTTGCTTGTGGCTTGGACTAGTTGTCTTGATATTGTCTATCTTTGCTATGTCCTTTTTTCGATGGGTTGGGGCCACCCTTTCCTGGCTTTTGTTGTGAGGGGTTCCCAGGCCCAAATTGTCGCGTCTTTTGTTTGATCTTTTGCTCGATTTTGACGGCATATCGGTAGGTCGTGCCCAAGGATGAGATGTACAGAAATTCCATTTCGGTCTAGATGTATCTATGCAGAGCACTACGATACTTGAGCACCAGATGTCGCTCCGAATATTTGATACCCAACTTGGTGCGCAAGGTATGGAAGATATTTGTGAAATCTGACACTACTTGGTCTCTTTCTTGCCGCAATGTGGTCCATTTAGTATACAGGTCGTCATAACTTTCGACAGGGTAGTATTGTTCCTTAATAGAATCCCTGAAGGATTCCTAGGTGGTCGTGACTGGAAATAATGAGGTTTCATCTGTTTCCTTTTTCTCACAGAAATTTTTCCACCAATCTTTGACATGGGGAACGGCTTTGAGGAGCGCAAAAGTAATCTTTTCTTTATTCGAAAAGTTATGGACAGAAAAATATGCTTCTAATAGATTCAATCACTTATGTACAACATCTGTGTCTATCTGATACTCAAATATAGGAATATCAAAGTTTATTTGTACCTTGAATGGGGCAGTGCCTCCATTTGAAGAAGATGCATCACCTGTTGGTAGTCACCGAAGGATTTGTGCGAAACTATCCATCATCTCGTTCCTCTATTGCATGAGGGCTTCCTCAATTAACAATTTGAAATGATCTCTTGTCCTGTCATATTTCTTTTCTCCTTCAATGGGAGGTCTCTTGGGCGTGCGAGAGCTTCTTTCCTCAAGAGAAACCATCTTGAGACCCAACTCTTTGTACTTTGACCTCGTTGAGACATGCATTAAGATGACAAGGAGAAGACCTCTATGATACCATTGATCCAGATTTTATGAGTAGAATGAAATGAATACAGATTATTAATAGGTGCTTAACAAAAAATAACAGAGATACAGTAAAATTGGTTTTCTATTCAATAACGAAATAAGCTGAAACTGTAAAATGTAGCGGAAACAAGCTTGTTGGAATGGTGGCGGCTTATCTCTGAGAAGAGATGTGACGGTGGCGTGCATTCATAAGAAGAATGTTACAATGAGTCTCTGAAAGCCTTTTTACAATAATAAATAATTCCAAAAACCATATACATCCAAAAACCTAACCCTAGGAGATGAAGCACCAAAAGTCATGTGGGCCCTGTTTGGGTAAGTTAGTACATCAACTTCTCGGGGTCGTAACTTTTGCATACGATCTCCGTTTTAGGCGTGTGGTAGCCTGTTGGAAAGGTATCGTCAAGGATATTCAGTTTGGGGGATCAATCATTCCTTTGGATATCATTGAGGAGCTTGATCCTGAAAAACCTTCATTTAGGCCCTCAAAATGGCCTCGGAAGTTAAAACTGCTAAAAATAGTAAATTGCCAAAATTTTCAGAAAATTGCTTTGAGCCAGTTGGAAAAGGTGGGTGGCCACCGATATGCATTGACGTCCCCCATCAGATCAGGAAATTTCTGCTGAATTTTGCCTCAGGTGATCCACTTGCCTTGGTGCAGGACATGCCTTGCTTTGACCACTCGATAAAGCTGGATCATTTGTTGTCGAGTGCCCTTGATCTGTCTATCCACAATATGATCATTAGATGCATGTTGTAGGTAGTCTAGGTTGAGATCTATTGGTGTCAGTTGTTCTGCTACTTCTGAGCTATCCAATAATGGTGGGAAATAAGGGCTAAGGAGATCCACGTTGAACACTAAGTTCACACCAAGGAAAGGAGGAATGTTGAGCTCAAAATCATTATCCCCGACGGCCTTGGTGATAGTGTACAACCCATAACGGAGTGGGAAAATCTTCCAATGGGGTCTTATAAGGCGTTCTTTCTGCAAGTGCAACCAAACTTTGTCGCACACCTGAAACTTATGTGACACCCGATGTTGATCATGGCACTGTTTGTACTTGTCATTGGACTTCTGTAGGATATCATGAACCTGTTGGCAGATGTGTTGGATCCACTCAATGAACCGGGTGGCATTGTTTGCTTCAGTTGGAGTAGGAGATGAGTCGGTTGAGGTGAACACAAGGGGAAGTGCAACATCTATGGGTCCCAATTGTTGGAATACCAACCCCACTTGAAAAGGGTTGTGGTCGGTTGAGCTATGCAGGGCTCGGTTGTAGCTATGTTGGACATAGGGAAGGCTCTCATCCCATGTGCGAGGGTGCTTTGAATTATACATGCGAAGCATATGCACAATCATTCAATTTACAACCTCGGTTTGGCCATCTATCTAGGGGTGGAAGGTCATGGATTTGGTGAGCTTGGTGTCCAGCAATGACCATAGGCTCGACCAGAATGTGCTGAGAAAGAGACTATCCCGATTTGAGACAATGGTTTATGGGATTCCAAAATGTACCTAGACTCTTTCAAAGAAGATCTTGGCAGTGCCTCTGTTGTGATACTCTTCTTGCAGGCAACCAAAATCGCCATCTTAGAAAAGCGATCAACAACCACAAAAACACAGTCATTTCCCCTCTTGGTGGACAGGAGGCCCAACATGTAGTCTAGTGAGATGGATTCCCATGGCCTGTCAGGAGTAGGAAGAGGGGAGTACAGGCCCTGTTTCTTAGTGGTCGGTTTGGCAATAGCACAGGCAATGAAAGACCTGATATACTTGTTGACCTCCTGTCAAAGTTTTGGCCAGTAGAAATGTTTCTGTAGCATCGCCACTCTCTTTTCAATGACGAAGTGTCCTGCCACCCAACTGTAGTGGGCTTACTAGATCATCTTTGCTCACTCACTTGATGGAACACAGATATGGCTCAGACGAAAAAACAATCCATCCTGAAGATGGAAATTATCGACAACTTCGTTTGCACCCAACATTTGGTAGGTGGTGGTGAAGTCAGGGTCTGTCTCATAGAGTTGGGGCCATCTAGATATCTCATGGCCACAACAGTCTAGCATCATGGTGAGTGTCACAACTGGCGGTCTGTTTATGCAATCAACAATGTGATTGGTGCTTCCTGTTTTATACTTGATGTTGAGGTGGAATTGTTGCAAGTATGTGGACCACTTTTGATGGCGGTCATTCTGCAATTTTTCCTTTGCCTGCATGAACTGCAGTGGTTTATGATCAGTGTGGATGACTGTCTCATTTCCAAGAATGTAATATCTCCATTGGCGGCATGCTTGTAGAATGGAGTACATTTATTTGTCATAAGTAGGGTACTTACAGATAGTATCTGACAGTGTCTCACTATGATAGGCCACAGGGTGGCCGTGCTGAGTGAGAACGGTGCCCACAACATAGTCTGAAGCATCTGTCTCGATCTCAAAAGGATGTTGCAAGTGTGGTAGTGAAAGTACTGGGGCTAAGAACAAGCGCTGCTTCAAACCATCGAACACTTGTTGTTGGGACCGGCCCCACACAAATTTTTCCTTACCACCACCCCTTTTTATTTGGCTGAGGGCCCATGCAATATGGGAGAAACCCAACACGAACATGCGGTAGCAATTGGCAAGGCCCAAGAAGCTCTAAAGCTCAGTGAGTGTTGTTGGGGTTGGCCAGTCACGGATGACCTGGATATTGGCTAGATACACATGTACGCCATGTTGATCAAAGATGTAGCCCAGGTAATGGACCATATCCATTCTGAAGCAGCATTTTTCGAAGTTGGTGTATAGTTTGTGTTGCCACAGGGTGTGCAGAACCTGCTGAATATGTTGCAAGTGTTCGGCCAAAGTATTGTCGTAAATTAGAATGTCATCCAGATACACCACTACAAAAGTATTGGTGAATGGTCACAGGATATCATCCATCATCCTCATGAAAGTGGTTGGAGCATTTGTCAAACCAAAGGGCATGACCAACCATTCAAAAATTCCTTCCTTTG
>ML779542.1:605047-638630 GCA_009831015.1 Picea engelmannii
AAATAGCTTATACAATGTTCAAGAGATAACTCAACCAATACAGAAAAAGTCCTCCTCAAGAGATGCGCCACCCTTCTTCTCCTCTCTCCAACTTGAAATTGCAGCTTGCCTCATAAGAGAATGAGCAAGTGAAGTGTGTGTAATAAGTGAGGCGCTAGCCTCTTATTTATATCAATCTGGCACGTGTGAAGAGTCACCATCTTGCAGGGCCGACCTCTCACTCTGGGTGGGTAAACCCACCTTTAATTAATTCTGGCCCTTTCATTATAACTGTTGGGGCCGACTTCTTATTCTGCACTTTGTAATTGTCCGATGACCAATCCGCAAAAGGGGATTTGGTCCTTATACAATTACCGACTTGATTAATCCTCAATGGGAATTAATCTAATAAAAATAATATTAATAATGACATGATGGGAGGCCCAACATGTAGTCCACTGAGATGGATTCCCATGGCCTATCAGGAGTAGGAAGAGGGGTGTACAGGCCCTGTTTCTTAGTGCTCGGTTTGGCAATAATGCAGGCAGTGCAGGACCTGATATACTTGCTGACCTCCTGTCGAAGTTTCGGCCAGTAGAAATGTTTTTGTAGCATCGCCACTATCTTTTCAATGATGAAGTGTCCTGCCACCCGACTGTAGTGGGCTTCCCATATCAACTTTTCTCACTCACCTGATGGAACACAGATGTGGCCCAGACGACACAACAACCCATTCTAAAGATTGAAATTATCGACAACTGTGTTTGCACCCAACATTTGGTAAGTGGTGGCGAAGTCAGGGTTTGTCTCATAGAGTTGGGGATATCCATATATCTCATGGCCGCAAGAGTCAAGCACCGTGGTGAGTGGCGCGACTGACGGTCTACTGAGGCAATCAACAATGCGATTGGTGCTTCCTATTTTATACTTGATGTTGAGGTGGAATTGTTGCAAGTATGTGGACCACTTTTGATGGTGGTCATTCTGCAATTTTCCCTATGTCTGCATGAACTGCAGTGGCTTATGATCAGTGTAGATGATTGTCTCCTTCCCAAGAATGTAATGTCTCCACTAGCGGCATGCTTTCATAGTGGAGTACATTTCTTTGTCATAATTAGGGTACTTACGGACAGTATCTGACAGTGTCTCACTATGATAGGCCACGGGGTGGCCGTGCTGAGTGAGAACAACGCCCACAACATAGTCTAAAGCATCTGTCTCGATCTCAAAAGGATGTTGCAGGACTGGTAGTGAAAGTACTGGGGCTGAGCACAAGCGCTGCTTCAAATCATCGAACGCTTATTGTTAGGACTAGCCCCACACAAATTTCGCCTTACCACCCCCCATTTTTTTTTGGCTGAGGGCCCATGCAATATGGGAGAAACCCAACATGAACCTGTGGTAGAAATTGGCAAGGCCCAAGAATCTCTGAAGCTCAGTGAGTGTTGTTGGGGCTGGCCAGTCACGGATGACTTGGATCTTGGTTGTATCCACATGTACGCCATGCTAATCAATGATGTAGCCCAGGTAATGAACCCTGTCCATGCCGAATGAGCATTTTTCCAAGTTGGAGTATAGCTTGTGTTGTCGGAGGGTGTGAAAAACCTATTAAATATGCTTTAAGTGTTTGACCCAAGTCTTGTTGTAAATTAGAATGTCATCCAAATACACCTCTACAAAAGTATTGGTGAATGGTCGCAGAATATCGTACATCATCCTCATGAAAGTGGCTGGAGGATTTGTCCAACCAAAGGGCATGACCAACCATTCAAAAAGGCCTTCCTTTCACTTGAAGGCAGTCTTCCATACATCTGTCTATTTTATCGGGACCTGATGATAGCCAAACTTCAAATCAATCTTACTGAAGTATTTGGCCCCCGTGAGTTGATCAAAGAGGTCATCGATTCGGGGAATCAGGTACCAGTTTCTGACTATGATTTTATTGATAGCCCGTGAATCAATACAGAGTTGCTAGGTCCCATATTTATTATGTAACAGCACGATTGGGCTCCCGCAAGGTGATGAGTTGGGGTGAATGTGCCCCTTTTGGAGAAGTTCTTGGATCTATCGCTTGATCTCCTCATTCTCTAACAAAGAGCGATGATAGACTGGCCCATTAGGTAGTGGTGCGTCGGGGGTTAGATCAATGGGGTTCTTGACCTGACAGTGCAGAGGTATTACTGTAGGTGAGGAGAAGATACCCAAGTATTCTTCCACGACCTTATCTACTTGCTTCTTTTGTGTGGAGAAGTCGGCCACAGAGACCCTGGATGTGGTTGTGATCTTTTGCTTATTCTGAGAGTGAATCACGAAGAAGACAAACTTCCCCGTTTGAGAGATGAACTTCCTACATTTCTTAGCAGAGATCAAGGAAATAACACTAGGTGGGACTGCCTTGGGTATCCTGTACAATTTCCTGTTCAAAGTAATAATAACACTACGAGGCCTAGACTCATATACAACATGACGTTTCCATAAATAAGGTTGGCCCAAAAGAAAATCACAAACTTCGAGAGGAAAAACATCACACAATACCTCATCTTTGAAGGGTCTGATGTCGTACGACAATCGACAAAGTTGGTTGATGCGGAGATCGCTTCCTTGGCGGAGCCATCCAATGGTGTACGGTTGTGGGTGCGGCATTGTTGGCAGGGCCAGCCACTTGATGACCTCTGCTAAGATGAGGTTCTTTTGGCTATCGCTATCAATGATGAAGTGCAATGGGGTGCCTTTTACCCACATCTGTGAATGGAAGAGGCACTCTCCTTCTTCTGGCTCGTCTGGTTCACCAGGCTAGTGCTTGGTTGTAGGAACGGTGGCACTGGGTTCTGCGTCAATGATCATTATTCCCCTTTCTGGTTCTGGATCAAAGTCATAATCTGCATCCGATTCAAAGGCTTTCACTTCGGCCACCAACGACTTCTTTGAGCGGCAGTCAGCAGGGTTATGCCAAGGGCTCTTATGGAAGTCACACCACTTCCCAGTATCTTTCTTTGTCTTTGTAGTGTCCTTCTTTGCTTGCGGCTTGGAATGGTTGTCTTGATACAATCCATATTTTCTTTGTCCTTTGTTCGGTGGGTTGGGGCCACCCTTTCCTGGATTTTGTTGTGAGGAGTTCCTAGGCCCAAATTGCCGCGTCTTTTGTTTGAGCTTCTGCTCGATTTTGACAACATATCGGTAGGTCGTGCCCAAGGATGAGATGTCCAAAAATTCCATTTCAATCTAGATGTATCTATAAAGAGCACCGCGATACTAGAGCACTAGATGTCACTCCGAAAATTTGATACCCAACTTGGTGTGCAAGGTATGGAAGATATTTGTGAAATTTAGCACTGCTTGGTCTCTTTCTTGCCGTAGTGTGGTCCATTTGGTATACAGGTCGTCATAACTTCCGACGGGGTAGTATTATTCCTTAATAGCATCCCCGAAGGATTCCCAGGTGGTCATGACTAGAAATAATGAGGTTTCCTCTGTTTCCTTTTGCTCATAGAAGGTTTCCCACCAATCTTTGACATGGGGAACGACTTTGAGGATTGAGGAGTGGAAAAGTAATCTTTTCTTTATTCAAAAAGTTATGGACAGAAAAATACCCTTCTAGTAGATTCAACCACTTGTCTACAGTATCTGCGTCTATTTGAACTTCAAATATAAGAATATCGAAGTTTATTTGTACCTTGAAGGGGACGGCACCTCCGTTCAAAGAATATGCATTGCCTGTTGGTAGCCGTCGAAGGATTTGCGCGAACTCGTTCCTCTGTTGCGTGAGGGCTTCCTCAATCAACAGTTTGAAAGGATCTCCTGTCTCTTCATCTTTATTTTCTCCTACCA
This sequence comes from Picea engelmannii, assembly GCA_009831015.1. Taxonomy (NCBI): domain Eukaryota; kingdom Viridiplantae; phylum Streptophyta; class Pinopsida; order Pinales; family Pinaceae; genus Picea; species Picea engelmannii. Next base: position 608,855 of record ML779542.1, read on the forward strand.
TGGGAGGTCTCTTGGGCATGCGAGAGCTTCTTTCCTCAAGAGAAACAAGCTCAAGATCCAATGCATTGTACTCCGACCTCGTTGGAGACATGCATTAAGACGACAAGGAGCAGACCACTATGATACCACTGATATGGATTTTATGAGCAAAACGAAATGAATACAGATTATTAATAGGTTCTTAACACAAAATAATAGAGATACAGTAAAACTGGTTTTCTATTCAATAACGAAATAAGCTGAAACCGTAAAATGCAGCGGAAACATGCTTGTTGGAATGGTGGCGGGTTATCTCTGAGAAGAGATGTGAGGGCAGCGCAAATTTGCAAGATGAAGGTTACAATGAGGCTCTGAAGGCCTTTTTACAATAAGAAAGAATACCAGAAACCCTATACATCCAAAAACCTAACCCTAGGACATGAAGCGCCAAAAGTCATGTGGGCCCCATTTGGGTAAGTTAGTACATCAACTTCCTGGGGTCGTAACATTTGCATACGATCTTCGTTTTAAGCATGTGATAGCCCATTGGAAAGGTATCGTCGAGGATATTCTATTTGGGGGCTTGATAAAGCATTTTGGTATATTTGAGGATATCGATCCCTAAAAAACCTTCATTTAAGCCCTCAAAATGGCCCCAAAAATTAAAACTGCTAAAAATAGTAAATTGCCAAAATTGTCAGAAAACTGTTTTGAGAAAGTTGGAAAAAGTGGGTGGCCACTGATATCCATCTGGATAAATCCTCCCTCCTTAGGAAGAAATGGTATCCATTGCATTGAGGTCCCCCATTAGATGAGGAAATTTCTACTGAATTTGGCTGCGAGTGAGCCACTTGCCTTGGTGCAGGAGCTGCCCTGCTTTGACGAATCGATAAAGCTGGATCCTTTGTTGTCGAGTGCCCTTGATCTATCTATCCACAATATGATCATTGGATGCATGTTGTAGGCAGTTGCGGTTGAGCTCTGTTGGTGTCAGTTGTTCTGCTACTTCTGAGTTGTCCAATAATGGTGGGAAATAAGGGCGAAGGAGATCCACGTTGAACACTGGGTGCAGACCAAGAAAAGGAGGAATGTTGAGATCAAAAGCATTATCCCCCACAACCTTGGGGATAGTGTTCGGCCTATAACGGAGTGGTCAAAGCTTCCAATGGGGTCCTGTAAGGCGTTCTTTCTACATGTAGATCCAAACTTTGTCACCCACCTGAAACTTATGTGGCGCTCGATGTTGATCATGGCGTTGTTTGTACTTGTCATTGGAATTTTGTAGGATATCATGAACCTGTTGGTGGATGTGTTGGATCTGCTCAATGAACCGGGTGGCTTTGTCGGATTCAGTTGGAGCAGGAGATGAGTCGGTCGAGGTGACCGCAAGGGGAAGTGCAACATCTATGTGTATGAATGGTTGGAATACCAACCCCACTTGAAAGGGGCTATGGTCGGTTGAGCTATGCAGGGCTCGGTTGTAGATATGTTGGACATAGGGAAAGCTCTCATCCCATGTGCGAGAGTGCTTTGAATTATACATGCAAAGGATATGCACAATCATTTGATTTACAACCTCAGTTTGGTCATCTATTAGGGGTTGGAAGGTCGTGGATTTGGTGAGCTTGGTGTCCAGCAGTGACTATAGGCTCGACCAGAATGTGCTGAGAAATCGACTATCCTGATATGAGACAATGGTTTGTGGGATTCCAAAATGTACCCAGACTCGTTCAAAGAAGAGCTTGGCAGTGGCCTCTATTGTGATGCTCTTCTTGTAGGCAACCATACTCTCCATCTTAGAAAAGCGATCAACAACCACAAAAACACAGTCATTTCCCCACTTGGTGAATGGGAGTCCCGACATGTAGTCCATTGAGATGGATTCCCATGGCCTATCAGGAGTAGGAAGATGGGTGTATAGGCCCTGTTTCTTAGTGGTTGGTTTGACAATAGCGTAGGCAGTGCAGGACTTGATATACTTGATGACCTCCTATCGAAGTTTCGGCCAGTAGAAATGTTTATGTATCATCACCACTGTATTTTCATCACCGAAGTGTCCTACCACTCGACTGTAGTGGACTTCCCAGATCAACTTTTATCGCTCACTTGATGGAAAACAGATATGGCCCAGACGACACAACAACCCATCCTAAAGATGGAAATTATCGACAACTGTTTTTGCACCCAACATTTGGTAGGTGGTGACGAAGTCACGGTCTGTCTCATAGAGTTGGGGCCATCCAGATATCTCATGGCTGCAAGAGTCTAGCACCATGGTGAGTGTCGTGACTGGCGGTCTGCTGAGGCAATCAGCGACGCGATTGGTGCTTCATGTTTTATACTTGATGTTGAGGTGGAATTGTTGCAAGTATGTGGACCACTTTTGATGGCGGTCATTCTGCAATTTTTCCTGTGTCTGCATGAACTGCAGTGGCTTATGATTAGTGTGGATGACTGTCTCCTTCCCAAGAATGTAATGTCTCCACTAGTGGCATTCTTGCACAATGGAGTACATTTCTTTGTCGTAAGTAGGGTACTTATGGAAATTATCTGACAGTGTCTCACTATGATAGGCCATGGGGTGGTCGTGATGAGTGAGAATGGTGCCCACAACATAGTCTGAAGAATTTGTCTCGATCTCAAAAGGATGTTGCAGGTCTGGTAGTGAAAGTACTGGGGTTGAGCACAAACGCTACTTCAAATCATTGAACGCTTGTTGTTGGGACCGGCCCCACAGAAATTTCGCCTTACCACCTCCTCTCTTTATTTGGCTGAGGGCCCATGCAATATGCAAGAAACCCAACACGAACCTACGGTAGAAATTGGCAAGGCCCAAGAAGCTTCGAATCTCAGTGAGTGTTGTTGGGGTTGGCCAGTCACTGATGACTTAGATCTTGGTTGGATCCACATGTATGCCATGTTGATCAGTGATGTAGCCCAGGTAATGGACCCTGTCCATCATGAAGGAGCATTTTTCCAAGTTGGTGTATAGCTTGTGCTGCCGCAAGGTCTAAGAAACCTATTGAGTATGCTACAAGTGTTCGGCCCAAGTCTTGCTGTAAATTAGAATTTTATCCAGATACACCACTACAAAAGTATTGGTGAATGGTCGTAGGATATTTTCCATCATCCTCATAAAAGTGGCTAGAGTATTTATCAAACCAAAGGGCATGACCAACCATTCAAAAAGGCCTTCCTTTGACTTGAAGGCAGTCTTCCATACATCTGTCTGTTCTATCGGATCTTGGTGATAGCCATACTTCAAATCAATCTTACTGAAGTATTTGGCCCACATGAGTTGATCAAGGAGGTCATCGAGTCAGGGAATCGGGTACCAGTTTCTGACTGTGATTTTATTCAGAGCCCGGTAATCAATACATAGTCGCCAGGTCCCATATTTCTTTTGTACCAGCACGATTGGGCTCCCGCAAGGTGATGAGATGGGGTGGTTGTGCCCCTTGTGGAGAATTTCTTGGATCTATTGCTTGATCTCATCACTCTCTAACAAAGAGAGACGATAGAATGGTCCATTGGGTAGTGGTGCGTCGGGGGTCAGATCGATGGGGTGCTTGACCTGGCAGTGTAGAGGTACCCTTGTAGGTGAGGAGAAGATATCCGAGTATTCTTCCACGACCTTATCTACTTGCTTCTGCTGTGTGGAGAGGTCGGTCGCAAAGACCTTGAATGTGGCTATGATCTTTCGCTTATTCTAAGAGCGAATCATGAAGAAGACAAACTTCCCCATCTGAGAGATGACCTTCCTACATTTCTTAGCAGAGATCAAGGAAATAGCACTAGGTGGGACTGCCTCGGGTATCCTGTACAATTTCTTGTTCAAAGTAATAATAACACTACGAGGCCTAGACTCATATACATCATAATGTTTCCATAAATAAGGTTGGCCCAAAAGAACATCACAAACTTCGATAGGAGAAACATCACACAATACCTCGTCTTTGAAGTGTTTGATGTCGTACGACATTCGACACTGTTGGCTGATGCGAAGATAGCTTCCTTGGCGGAGCCATCCAGTGGTGTACGGTTGTGGGTGCGGTGTTGTTGGCAGGGCTAGCTGCTTGATGACCTCTGCTGAGATGAGGTTCTTCTGGCTACCGCTATCAATGATGAAGTGCAATGGGGTGCCTTTTACCCACAAATGTGAATGGAAGAAGCGCTCTCCTTCTTCTGGCTCATCTGGTTCACCAGGTTGGCGCTTGGTGGTAGCAACGATGGAACTAGGTTCCGTGTCAATGATCCATCTTCTCCTTTATGTTTCTAGGTTAGAGTCATAATCTATATCTGATTCAAAGGCTTTCACTTCAGCCACCAACAACTTCTTTGAGCGACAATTAGCAGTGTTATGCCAAGGGCTCTTATGGAAGTCACACCACTTCCCGGTACCTTTCTTTGTCTTTGCAGTGTCCTTCTTTGCTTATGGCTTGGACTGGTTGTCCTGATACTGTCCATATTTTCTCTGCCCTTAGTTTGGTGGGTTGGGGCCACCATTTCCTGGCTTTTGTTGTGAGGGGTTCCCAGGCCCAAATTGTTGCGTCTTTTGTTTGAGCTTCTGCTCGATTTTTACAACATATCGGTAAGCCGTGCCCAAGAATGAGATGTCCATAAATTTAATTTTGGTCTAGATGTATCTATAGAGAGCACCGCGATATTGGAGCACCAGATGTCGCTCTGAATATTTGATACCCAACTTGGTGCACAAGGTATGGAAGATATTTGTGAAATCTGGCACTGCTTGTTCTCTTTCTTGCCACAGTGTGGTCCATTTGGTATACAGGTCGTCATAACTTCCGACAGGGCAGTATTGTTCCTTAATAGCATCATCGAAGGATTCTCAGGTGGCCATGACTGAAAATAATGAGGTTTCCTCTGTTTCCTTTTTCTCACAAAAAGTTTCCCACCAATCTTTGACATGGGTAACGGGTTTGAGGAGCGCACAAGTAATATTTTCCTTATTCGAAAAGTTATGGAAAAAACAATACCCTTCCAGTAGATTCAACCACTTGTCTACAACATTTGCATCTATATGTCCTTCAAATATAGGAATATCGAAGTTTATTTGTACCTTGAAGGGGGCGGCGCTACCATTCGAAGAAGATGTGTCGTTTGTTGGTAGTCGCCGAAGGATTTGCGCGAAACTATCCATCATTTTGTTCCTTTGTTGCATGAGGGCTTCCTCAATCAACAGTTTGAAGGGATCGCCTATCCCGTCATGTTACTTTTCTCGTGCCATGGGAGGTTGCTTAGGCATGCGAGAGCTTCTTTCCTCAAGAGAAACAAGCTCGAGACCTAACTCTTTGTACTCTGACCTCATTGGGGACATGCATTAATACGACAAGGGGCAGACCGCTCTAATACCACTGATCTGGATTTTATGAGAAGAACGAAATGAATACAGATTATTAACAGGTGTTTAACACAAAATAACATAGATACAATAAAATTGGTTTTCTATTCAATAACAAAATAAGCTGAAACTGTAAAATGCAGCGGAAACAAGCTTACTGGAATGGTGGCGGCTTATCTCTGAGAAGAGATACGATGGCAGTGCGCATTCACAAGAAGAAGGTTACAATGAGGCTCTGAAGGCCTTTTTACAATAAGAAAGAATTCCAAAAACCCTAGACATTCAAAAACCTAACCCTAGGATATGAAGCGCCAAAAGTCATGTGGGCCATGTTTGGGTAAGTTAGTACATCAACTTTTCGAGGTCGTAACTTTTGCATACGATCATTGTTTTAGGCGTGTGATAGCCCGTTGGAAAGGTATTGTCGAGGAGATTCAGTTTGGGGGCTCAATCATGCTTCATATATCATTGAGGAGATTGATCCCAAAAAACCTTCATTTAAGCCCTCAAAATGGCCCCGGAAGTTAAAACTGCTAAAAATAGTAAATTGCCAAAATTGTCAGAAAATTGTTTTGAGACAGTTGGAAAAGGTGGGTGGCCACCGATATCCATTTAGATCAATCCTCCCTCCTTAGGAATAAATTGACTCCATTGCATTGAGGTCCCCCCATCAGATGAGAAAATTTATGTTGAATTTGGCCCCGGGTGAGACACTTGCATTGGTGCAGGATCTACCCTGCTTTGACGACTCGATAAAGTTGGATCCTTTGTTGTCGAGTGCCCTTGATCTGTCTGTCCACAATCTGATTATTGGATGCATGTTGTAGGTAGTTTAGGTTGAGCTCTGTTGGTGTCAGTTGTTCTGCTACCTCTGAGGTGTCCAATACTAGTGGGAAATAAGGACGAAGAAGATCCACATTGAACACTACGTGCAGACCAAGGAAAGAACGAATGTTAAGCTCGGAAGAATTATCCCCCATGGACTTGGTAATAGTGTATGACCCATAACGAAGTGGGTGAAGCTTTCGATGGGGTCCTGTAAGGTGTCATTTCTGCAAGTGCAACCAAACTTTGTCACCCACCTGAAACTTATGCGGCACCCAATGTTGATCATGGTGTTGTTTGTACTTGTTATTGGACTTTTGTAGGATATCTTGAACCTGTTGGCGGATGTGCTGGATCCACTCAATGAACCGTGTGTCTTTTTCAGCTTCAGTTGGAGCAAGATATGAGTCGGTCGAAGTGACTGCAAGGGGAAGTGCAGCATCTATGGGTCCAATGGTTGGAATCCCAACCCCACTTGAAAGGGGATGTGGCTAGTTGAGCTATGTAGGACTCGGTTGTAGCTATGTTGGACATAGGGAAGGCTCTCATCCAATGTGTGAGGGTGCTTTGAATTATACATGTGAAGGATATGCACAATCATTCGATTTACAACCTCGGTTTGGCCATCTGTCTAGGGGTGGAAGGTTGTGTATTTGGTGAGCTTGGTGTCCAGCAGTGACTAGAGTCTCGACCAAAATGTGCCGAAAAATCGACTATCCCGATCTGAGACAATGGTTTGTGGGATTCCAAAATGTACTGTTGACGGGCGAAATTGACCGTCCGTCAACTGGGAGAGTGGAACCGGTCCAGGGTTGTCTAAATAACCCAAGCCGTTTGGAATGGAACACCCTGACGAGTTTAACGGCTCCGTTGGCCGCTCTAAGATCTTCTATGAAAACCAAAGAGAGAATTGATCTGAGCTAAGTAATCTAAACAAGCTAAACTAAATAAAACAAACTAAAACTAAACTAAAACTAAATATAACTATTCTAACTATTACATACAATCCACTAATTACTATTGTAATAACTCAAATCAACTATCTAATTATCAGCTGCAATATCACTTATTCACAAATGTACACTATAAACAGCCTACAAATTTAATTAAAACCTGCAAAACTCATGTGTTTTCTGCCATAAGACAGCCAAGAATCTCTTTTTGATTTTTATATTTTATGAAAAAGAAATAAACATTACTGAAATTAAACAATCTAATATAAATCTAATTACGACTATATATGAATTAAACTACTTAATGAAAACAGTGAACAACAGACTAATTGACCTGGAAACGCTCCAAGTCTGCCCTGTGTATGATGACTTCTAAGCTGGTCGGAGGAGGAAACTCGCACCGGTTAGTCAATAAGATTCTCGAAAACGATAGGTTGTGCTGCTCCTTGAAGTGTTTTACAGGACAAACAAGACATGAAAGAAAATCATAACAATCTTATGATTATAAATTCTCGCAATAAGAGAAACCTGTTATGCAAGGACTTATATATAACAATTCAATCTATGAAGAAGATAAACCTGTCATTCACAAACTGAATTAACAATTGTTATGTCTTTTATCTATTTGGAAGAGACAAGATATGGATGACAGTAATCAAAATTATATCATTTGCACATGATTTAGATAGCTAAAGTAGTCATAAACCATAAACAAAGTGACATACAAAACATGAAACAAAATGTTGATATATTGAGAAGCTAAAGCTGTGACAAAACATCAATTCTGCTCCAGTCTGTATTAGAACTTCATATCCTTGTTCTCCCTCAAATGAGGATCATGATTATTACAAAAATCATAAGTATATATAAGTCTCTCCACAAGGTAAAACTTCCTTGTGGATAATATCAAAATGTATTACATAATCTGAGTAATATCCCAAAAATCTTCTAAACTAGGAAATGAAATGCAAGTGAAATCTTGGAAACATCCCCTAACTGCTCATAAACTCAATTGCAATTCGAATTTACCTGCAATAGGACACAAATATCCAATTAGAAAGATATTTCAGTAACAAAACACAAAGAAAATGATCTTACAGACTTAGCTACAGAATCATCTGATTTTGTAGCTAGTCTAAAATAGCATATAGAATCAGATAGAAATCAAATGAAATCTTTAAAAACAATCCAATTTAATTCTTTTTTAACAAACATTAAAATCGAATTACTAGTGGTTCAAGCAAATTTATCATTCAAATCAAATCAAATCGAAAAGGATGCAATCGAAACAGGATAAGAATGCTCTGTTTTTGGATTGCCATTAAATCGGGTCAAATAATAACCACACTGTTTCATATCCAAATGCAATTACAAGTAAATCGCATCGTATCCAAAATTGATATAGTTATAATCGAACACAATCACAATCGATTAGTTACGGCTGTGCATAAAATTCACATTGTTTTAATCAAATATCAAACTGTTATGATTATAATCAAAACGAAATATGCATAACAATATCCACAAACCTTGCCATAGTCTTTGGTCGTTGAGTGTCATACAGTTAACCGATAGAATTAAATAGCAATCATAACTATCATTGACTCGTTATAGTCATAGAAATAGATTGATATCATTCAATCGTGTGTAAAGATAGGTAACTGTTTCAATTATATTCAAATGGAATCATACTCAACGAGTATAGACCCAACGAATCTTGTTATCAATCACCACACAGTCAGCAGATAGGAGCGTGATAGACTCAACGGAATTCATAACATGAACTGGGTGAATAATCAAAACGAATATGGTTGAGTTTATTTATAGAAACAAATCGTGAGACTGGATACAGTTAATTTCATTTTTCAAATCGAATTCAAACGAAATATTTGTTGCAATCTGATAAACACAGTCCGAATCAATTTGGTTGGGTATAACAGCTACGATTCATGTCTATTCTCAATTCGGCCATGCAATAACAGAATGGTATTCGAATTGGTCAAAGAATATAGAATATACAATCACAACAGTTAACCATAATTGCCAACAATATCGCATGGAATATAACCAATTCGAAATGAGATATTGACTATGTTCATAATTGGAATACCAAAAACAACCTGTGTTTAGAAAATATTAACAACTTCGATTATCAATAGAACATTCGATTGAAACCAATTGAACACAAATCAAATCTATCTCACGATCACTCGAATCAAAGCTAAATCCAATCAACATTTAAACAATAGTGAAAATTGATTTATCAAAACCAAATTATATACAAAAATACATGCTTATGTGTCAAAGCAAATCCACGGTGTAAACAGAGTTCATGAATTTGTCATATAAACATGTGATAATCATACCAGTGAGGCTGATTTAGCTACGCCAATTTTGAATTGACGAATGTTGTTGCCGACTCCACGTTCTTAAACAAAATCGAACCAGTTGTTCGTTGTTTCTTATCAGTGGATGGCATCTTATCCTTTTGACCAGAGAGCTTTGCAACTTGATCCTCCAGAGCATGAATTCTGGACTGCAACATTGGCACATCGAGGTAATACCTTTCTAACCATACGCCACACTGATCACACGGTGGAGCTGCTAGTTGAGATAGAACAGGAGGGGGTTTCGATGAGTCACCAGGGGTTTCACAAGGCATTTTGATGCCGGGATAATTTGGATCATTTAACAAACAAGGTGGTAGGTTTTTCACAAAATCATATGCGGGTTTATCACACAGGCCTTCGGAATAGGGATACTCGCTTGCTAGGTAGCGCTCAATCTCCGAGTCAGAATCTTCACTCACCACGATAGGGTCAGGGTTGACAGGGATTTTAGGTTTGTTTCTTTCCATGCGAGATATTAATCGAGCGTTATTCTTGCCTTTAGAATTCGCATTGGGTTTAGTCTTGGGCCTTTTAGCCACGGGTTTAACATTTTCTACATCTGTGGTGACAGAATTGGGTAGATCAATAGGTGGCTCGGGTAGGGGTTTGGGTAGCAGAGCACTGTAAGGGACAGGGGGTACTAACTTGCTCTCGCTCACCACAGGTTTATCAACCTGTGGTGGGCTTGAGTCCTCGAACTTATTACGTTGGAGAAAATCATTCCAACAGTCCCGACGTAATCCCAAATGACAGACCACAAGCATTTTAATTAACCCAAAATGAAAAAGACTGGTATCGGACTGGTTCCGTTTGTACCTTTTGGACATTTTAAACAGACTCCTATGCAGGTAGAAAGGCATGTTAAGCTCATAGCCCATGAAAACCATCAGTAGCCGAAGGTGATACAAGAACACGAAACCATACCTGCCCTCGCAAGTAATGAACTGCTTGGTTACCATCAGCAGGTCGTGCCAGCGTTGCTTTAGCATATTTGCAGGCAAACCCTTGTCACAGGAGCTCACTCTTCGTGACTGGAAGAGCAATGTCCACGGGACATCTTCCACTTTACAATTTTTCGACCACCTCTGTCCAACAGCAGGTAGACCGGTAGCTAGACTGAGAAATTGCTCATCAATTTCTAATTGCACATCCCCAACCTTGGCTCGGCAGCCATTGAAGGTTAATGCAAATTGTCGAGCCACGCTAGGGTTATAACCATCAAACTTTCGTATGAACGGGATCCATCCGAATTCTTCCAGGTCACTGTAAGCACCATCAAACATTAACAATGCCTGGCTACCATTGGGTTCATCCCTCACGACCGGAGCCATGGTGCGGGTGCATGGTAGGGTTTGGATTGAACATAACAATACACAGGAGTAAAAATCGATAAGACTAACAGCTGCAAGCGTTCAAAGGGGAGGCAAATCAATATGCACGTGCGAAGGTGGTGGGTTAGTTCACCTCCATGCACAACATTAATGGCATAGTACAGTGTTGTTCAATCACTTATCATATCGTTTAAACCATACTAATCGGCCAACCCGAATTTCGAGCGGTAGATAATCATATCAACGTGCAATTGATCAATGTAAAATCCAAAACCATATATCAAATTAATGTGCCTTGTGTATAATTCAAACCAAAGTAAAATCCAAATGTTTCACCACGCGCCATGTTATAATCAAACCTTGTCATTCAATATGACACCAAACTCATGTGCTTGTTACATAGTCAAAGTTTATAAACATTGCAACAAGAGATTTCACAAAACCGATAAGGATCATACCATATAAAAACCTTTAATTCACCATGACCTCTATATAATCAAGTATAATTCATCAATCAACATGCTCAATACCTTATCAATTAAACAAAATCAAATTGCGCAATCAGAGTGATAATAGGTAAATGGACATAATTTGAAAAATAAACCAAAGGTAAGTACCAATCAGAATATCAATGAGCAGATCATGACAGTCCAAATAACGATGGAGGAGTTTTCATGCTTTCAGTCGTGAAAAAATAAATCGAAATCAATTGCAAATGTCGCCTGAAATAAAAATGTCTTCTGTTTGCAAGATCCGACAGAAATTTGAAGTTCAAGAGACATAGGTGTAGGCAGCTTTAAGGGCAATTGAAAAAATTGAATTCGCTGCCAACATGTACCGAGACTCATTCAAAGAAGAGCTTGGTAGTGGCCTCTGTTGTGATTCTCTTCTTGCAGACAACCAAAATCATCATCTTAGAAAAGCGATCAACAACCACAAAAACACAGTCATTTCCCCACTTGGTGGATGGGAGGCCCGACATGTAGTCCATTGAGATGGATTCCCATGGCCGATTAGGAGTATGAAGAAGAGTGTACAGGCCCTGTTTCTTAGTGGTTGGTTTGGAAATAGCACAGGCAATGCAGGACCTAATATACTTGCTGACCTCCTATCGAAGTTTCGGCCAGTACAAATGTTTTTGTAGCATTGGCACTGTCTTTTCAATGCCGAAGTGTCCTACCACCCGACTGTAGTGGGATTCCCAGATCAGCTTTGCTCGCTCACTTGATGGAACACAGATATGGCCCAGACGACACAACAACCCATCCTGAAGATGGAAATTATCGACAACTACATTTGCACCCAACATTTGGTAGGTCTCATAGAGTTGGGGCCATCTAGATATCTCATGGCCGCAAGACTCTAGCACCATGGTGAGTGTCGTGACTGATGGTCTGTTGAGGCAATCAACGACACGATCGGTGCTTCCTGTTTTATACTTGATGTTGAGGTGGAATTGCTCCAAGTATGTGGACCACTTTTGATGGAAGACATTCTGAAATTTTCCCTGTATCTGCATGAACTGCAGTGGCTTATGTTCAGTGTGGATTACTGTCTCCTTCCCAAGAATGTAATGTCTCCACTGGCGGCATGCTTTCAAAATGGAGTACATTTCTTTGTCGTAAGTAGGGTACTTACAGATAGTATCTGACAGTGTCTCACTATGATAGGCCACGGGGTGGCCGTGCTAAGTGAGAACAAGGCCCACAACATAGTCTGAAGCATCTTTCTTGATCTCAAAAGGATGTTGCAAGTCTGGTAGTGAAAGTACTAGGGCTGAGTATAATCACTTCTTCAAATCATCGAATGCTTGTTGTTGGGACCGGCCCCACACAAATTTCACCTTACCACCACCCATGTTTATTTGGCTGAGGGCCCATGCAATATGGGAGAAACCCAACACAAACCTATGGTAGAAATTGGCAAGGCCCAAGAAGCTCTAAAGCTCAGTGAGTGTTGTTGGGGCTAGCCAGTCATGGATGACTTGGATCTTGGATGGATCCACATGTACGCCATGATGATCAATGATGTATCCCAAGTAATGGACCCTGTCCATGCCGAAGGAGCATTTTTTCAAGTTGGCGTATAGCTTGTGCTGCCGCAGGGTGTGCAGAACCTGTTGAATATGCTGCAAGTGTTCGGCCCAAGTCTTGTTGTAAATTAGAATGTCATCCAGATACACCACTACAAAAGTATTGGTGAATGGTCACAGGATATCATCCATAATCCTCATGAAAGTGGCTGGAGCATTTGTCAAACCAAAGGGCATGACCAACCATTCAGAAAGGCCTTCCTTTGACTTGAAGGTGGTCTTCCATACATCTGTCTGCTCTATCGGGACCTCATGATAGCCAAACTTCAGATCAATCTTACTGAAGTATTTGGACCCCGTGAGTTGATCAAAGAGGTCATCGATTCAGGGAATCGGGTACCAGTTTCTGACTGTGATTTTATTCAGAGCCTGGTAATCAATACAGACTCGTCAGGTCCCATCTTTCTTCTGTACCAGCACAATTGGGCTCCCGCAAGGTGATGAGTTGGGGTGGATGTGCCCCTTGTGGAGCAGTTCTTGGATCTGTCGCTTGATCTCCTCATTCTCTAAAAAGGAGCGACGATAGACTGGCCCATTGGGTAGCAATGTGTCGAGGGTCAGATCAATGGGGTGCTTGACCTGGCAGTGCAGAGGTACCACTATAGGTGAGTAGAAGATATATGAGTATTCTTCCATGACCTTATCTACTTGCTTCTGCTATGTGGAGAGGTCGGTCGCAGAGACCCTAGATGTGGCTGTGATATTTCACTTATTCTGAGAGCGAATCATGAAGAAGACAAACTTCCCCATCTGAGATATGACCTTCCTGCATTGCTTAGCAGAGATAAAGGAAATAGCACTAGGTGGGACTGCCTCAGGCATCATGTACAATTTCCTGTTCAAAGTAATAATAACACTATGAGGCCTAGACTCATATACAACATGACGTTTCCATAAATAAGGTTGGCCCAAAAGAACATCACAAACTTCGAGAGGATCAACATCACACAATACCTCGTCTTTGAAGGGATTGATGTCGTACGACAATTGACACTGTTGGCTAATGTGGAGATATCTTCCTTGGCGGAGCAATCCAATGGTGTATGATTGTGGGTGCGGCATTGTTGGAAGGGCAAGCCGCTTGACGACCTCTGCTGAGATGAGGTTCTTCTGGCTACCGCTATCAACGATGAAGTGCAGTGGGGTGATTTTTACCTACATCTGTGAATGGAAGAGGCACTCTCCTTCTTTTGGCTCGTCTGGTTCACGAGGCTGGAGCTTGGTGGTAGCAACGGTGGCACTGGGTTCAAGGTCAATGATCCATATTCCCCTTTCTGGTTTTGGATCAGAGTCATAATATGCATCTAATTCAAAGGCTTTCACTTCGGCCACCAGCGACTGCTTTGAGCAACAGTCAGCAGTGTTATGCCAAGGGCTCTTATGGAAGTCGCACCACTTCCCGGTATCTTTCTTTGTCTTTCTAGTGTCCTTCTTTCCTTGCGACTTAGACTGGTTGTCCTGATACTGTCCATCTTTGCTCTATCCTTTGTTCGGTGGGTTGGGGATTCCCTTTCCTGGCTTTTGTTGTGAGGGTTTCCCAGGGCCAAATTGCCACGTCTTTTGTTTGGGCTTCTGCTCAATTTTGATGGTATATCGGTAGGTCGTGCCCAAGGATGAGATGTCCAGAAATTACATTTCGATCTAGATGTATCTATGTAGAGCACCACGATACTTGAGCACCATATGTCACTCTGAATATTTCATACCCAACTTGGTGTGCAAGGTATGGAAGATATTTTTGAAATCTGGCACTACTTTGTCTCTTTCTTGCCGTAGTGTGGTCCATTTGGTATACAGGTCGTCATCACTTCCGACAGGGTAGTATTGTTCCTTAATAGCATCCCTGAAGGATTCCCAGGTGGTCATGACTAAAAATAATGAGGTTTCCTCTATTTCCTTTTGCTCACAGAAAGTTTCTCACCAATCTTTGACATGGGGAACGACTTTGAGGAGCGCAAAAGTAATATTTTCTTTATTCGAAAACTTATGGACAGAAAAATACCCTTATAGTAAATTCAACCACTTGTTTATAGCATCTGTGTCTATCTGACCTTCAAATATAGGAATATCAAAGTTTATTTGTACCTTGAAGGGGGTGATGTCTCGGTTCGAAGAAGATGTGTCGCATGTTGGTAGCCGCCGAAGGATTTGCGTGAAACTATCCATCATCTCGGTCCTCTGTTGCATGAGGGCTTCCTCAATCAACAGTTTGAAAAGATCTCATGTCTCGTCATATTTATTTTCTCCTACCATGGGAGGTCGTTGGGGCGTGTGAGAGCTTCTTTCCTCAAGAGAAACAAGCTCAAGACCCAACTCTTTGTACTCCGACCTTGTTGGGGACATGCATTAAGACGACAAGGAGAAAACCACTCTGATACCACTTATCCAGATTTTATGAGAAGAATGAAATGAATATAGATTATTAATAGGTTCTTAACACACAATAATAGAGATACAGTAAAACTGGGTTTCTATTCAATAACAAAATAAGCTGAAACTGTAAAATGCAGCGGAAACAAGCTTGCAGGAATGGTGGTGGCTTATCTGTGAGAAGAGATTTGACGACAATGCGCATTCGAAAGAATAAGGTTACAATGAGGTTTTGAAGGCCTTTTTACAATAATCAAGAATGCCAAAAACTCTAGACATCCAAAAACCTAACCCTAGGAGATGAAGCGCCAAAAGACATGTGGGCCCCGTTTGGGTAAGTTAGTACATCAACTTCTCGGGGTCGTAACTTTTGCATACAATCTCTGTTTTAGGCGTGTGATAGCCCATTGGAAAGGTATCATCAAGGAGATTCATTTTGAGGGCTCAATCATGCCTTTGACTATTATGGAGGAGCTCGATTCCGAAAAATCTTCATTTAGGCCCTCAAAATGGCCCCGGAAGTTAAAACTGCTAAAAATAGTAAATTGTCAAAATTGTGAGAAAATTGTTTTGATCCAGTTGAAAAAGGTGGGTGGCCACCGATATCCATCTGGATCAATCCAACCTCCTTAGGAAGTAATGGTCTCCATTGCATTGATTTCCCCCATCTGATGAGGAAATTTCTATTGAATTTGGCCCCGGATGAGCCACTTGCCTTGGTGCAGGAGTTGCCCTGCTTTGACGACTCGATAAAGATGGATCCTTTGTTGTCGAGTGCCCTTGATCTTTCTGTCCATAATATGATCATTGTATGCATGTTGTAGGCAGTCGGGGTTGAGCTCTATTGTTCTTAGTTGTTCTACTACTTCTGAGGTATCCAATAATGGTGGGAAATAAGGGCGAAGGAGATCCACGTTGAACACTGGGTGCAGACCAAGGAAAGGAGGAATGTTGAGCTCAAAAGAATTATCCCCCATGGCCTTGGTGATAGTGTACGACCCATAATGGAGTGGGTGAAGCTTTCGATGGGGTCCTGTATGATGTTCTTTCTACAAGTGCAACCAAAATTTGTCGCCCACCTGAAACTTATGCAGCACCCAATGTTGATCATGGCATTGTTTATACTTGTCATTGGACTTCTGTAGGATATCTTGAACCTCTTGGCGGATGTGCTGGATCCACTCAATGAACCGGGTGGCTTTGTTAGCTTAAGTTGGAGAAGGAGATGAGTCAGTTGAGGTGACCACAAGGGGAAGTGTAACATCTATGGGTCTCAATGGTTGGAATCTCAACCCCACTTGAAAGGGGCTGTGGTCAGTTGAGCTATGCGGGGCTCAATTGTAGCTATGATGGACATAGGGAAGGATCTCATCCCATGTGCGAGGGTTATTTGAATTATACATGCGAAGGATATGCACAATCATTCGATTTACAACCTCGGTTTGGCCATCTGTCTGGAGGTGGAAGGTCGTGGTTTTGGTGAGCTTGGTGTCCAACAGTGACCAGAGGCTCGACCAAAATGTGCTGAGAAATCGACTATCCCAATCTGAGACAATGGTTTGTGGGATTCCAAAATGTACCCAGACTCGTTCAAAGAAGGTCTTGGCAGTGGCCTCTGCTATGATTCTCTTCTTGCAGGCAACCATAATCGTCATCCTAGAAAAGCGATCAACAACCAAAAAAACACAGTCGTTTCCCCACTTCGTGGACAGGAGGCTTGACATGTAGTCCATTGAGATGGATTCCCATGGCCTGTCAGTAGTAGGAAGAGGGGTGTACAGGCCCTTTTTCTTAGTGGTCAGTTTGTCAATAGTGTAGGTAGTGCAGGACCTGATATACTTGCTGACCTCCTGTCGAGGTTTCGGCCAGTAGAAATGTTTATGTAGCATCGCCACTATCTTTTCAACGCCGAAGTGTCCTGCCACCCGACTATAGTGGGCTTCCCATATCATCTTTGCTCTCTCACTTGATGGAACACATATATGGCCCATATGATACAACAACCCATCCTGAAGATGGAAATTATCGACAACTGCGTTTGCACCCAACATTTGGTAGGTGGTGGCAAATTTAGAGTCTGACTCATAGAGTTGGGACCATACAGATATCTCATGGATGCAAGAGTCTAGCACCGTGGTGAGTGCCGCAACTGGTGGTCTGCAGAGGCAATCAGTGACGTGATTGGTGCTTCATGTTTTATACTTGATGTTGAGGTGGAATTGTTGCAAGTATGTGGACCATTTTGGATGGTGGTCATTCTACAATTTTCCCTATGTCTGCATGAACTACAATGGCTTATGATCAGTGTGGATTACTGTCTCCTTCCCAAAAATGTAATGTCTCCATTGGCGGAATCCTTGCACAATGGAGTACATTTATTTGTCGTAAGTAGGGTACTTACGGACAGTATCTGACAATGTGTCACTATGATAGGCCATGGGGTGACTGCGCTGAGTGAGAGCGGCACCCACAACATAGTCTGAAGCATCTATCTCGATCTCAAAAGGATGTCGTAGGTCTGGTAGTGAAATTACTAGAGCTGAGCACAAGTGTTGCTTGAAATCATCGAACGCTTGTTGTTGGGACTGGCCCCATGCAAATTTCGCCTTACCACCACCCCTGTTTATTTGGTTGAGGGCCCATACAATATGGGAGAAACCCAACATGAACCTGCGGTAGAAATTGGTAAGGCCCAAGAAGCTCCGAAGCTCAGTGAGTGTTGTTGGGGCTGGCAAGTCACAGATGACATGGATGTTGGCTAGATCCACATGTATGCCATGCTGATCAATGATGTAGCCTAGGTAATGGACCATGTCCATGCCGAAGGAACATTTTTCCAAGTTGGTGTATAGCTTGTGCTGTCGCAGCGTGTGCAGAGCCTGCTGAATATTCTAGAAGTGTTTGGCCCAAGTCTTGTTGTAAATTAGAATGTCATCCAGATACACCACTACAAAAGTATTGGTATATGGTCGCAGGATATCGTCCATCATCCTCATGAAAGTGGTTGGAGCATTTGTCAAACTAAAGGGCATGACCAACCATTCAAAAAGGCTTTCCTTTGACTTGAATGTGGTCTTCCATACATCTGTTTGTTCTATGGGGACCTGGTGATAGCCAAACTTCAAATCAATCTTACTGAAGTATTTGGCCCCCGTGAGTTGATCAAGGAGGTCATCGATTCAGGGAATCAGGTATCGATTTTTTACTGTGATTTTATTCAGAGCCCGGTAATCAATAAAGAGTCGCCAGGTCCCATCTTTCTTCTGTGCCAGCACAATTGGGCTCCTGCAAGGTGATGAGCTAGGGAGGATGTGCCCCTTGTGTAGCAGTTCTTGGACCTGTCGCTTGATCTCCTCATTCTATAACAAAGAGCGACGATAGACTGGCCGATTGGGTAGCAGTGCGTCGGGGTTCAGATCGATGGGGTGCTTGACCTGGCAGTGCAGAAGTACCCCTGTAGGTGAGGAGAAGATATCCGAGTATTCTTCCATGACCTTATCTACTTGTTTCTGCTATGTGGAGAGGTCGGTYGCAAAGACCCTGGATGTGGCTGTGATCTTTCGCTTATTCTGAGAGCGAATCACAAAAAAGACAAACTTCCCTGTCTGAGAGATGACCTTCTTGCATTGCTTAGCAGAGATCAAGGAAATAACACTAGGTGGGACTACCTCGGGTATCCTGTACAATTTCCTGTTCAAAGTAATAATAACACTATGAGGCCTAGACTCATATACAACATGACGTTTCCATAAATAAGGTTGGCCCAAAAGAACATCACAACTTCGAGAGGAGAAACATCACACAATACCTCGTCTTTGAAGGGCTTGATGTCATATGATAGTCAACACTATTGGCTGACGTGGAGATCGCATCCTTGGTGGAGCCATCCAATGGTGTACGGTTGTGGGTGTGGCGTTGTTGGCAGGGCCAACCGCTTGATGACCTCTGCTGAGATGAGGTTCTTCTGGCTACCTCTATCAACGATGAAGTGCAGCGGGGTGCCTTTTACCCACATCTGTGAATGGAAGAGGCGCTCTCCTTCTTTTGCCTCGTCTGGTTCACTAGGCTAGAGCTTGGTGGTAAAAACGGTGGCACTGGGTTCCGCATCAAGGATTCATTTTCCCCTTTCTGGTTCTAGCTCAGAGTCATAATCTTTATCTAATTCAAAGGCTTTCACTTCAGCCACTAGCGACTACTTTGAGCGGCAGTCAACAATGTTATTCCAAGGGCTCTTATGGAAGTTGCACCACTTCCTGGTATCTTTCTTTGTCTTTCCAGTGTCCTTCTTTGTTTGCGGCTTGAACTGGTTGTCCTGATACTATCCATCTTTGCTCTATCCTTTTTTCGGTGGGTTGGGGCCGCCCTTTCCTAGATTTTGTTGTGCGGGGTTCCCAGGCCCAAATTTCCACGTCTTTTGTTTGAGCTTCTGCACGATTTTGATGGCATATCGGTAGGTCGTGCCCAAGGATGAGATGTCCAAAAACTTTATTTCGGTTTGGATGTATCTATGCAGAGCACCATGATACTTGAGCACCAGATGTCGCTCTGAATATTTGATACCCAACTTGGTGCGTAAGGTATGGAAGATATTTGTGAAATATGGCACTGCTTGGTCTCCTTCTTGCCGCATTGTGGTCCATTTGGTATACAAGTCGTCATAACTTCCGAAAGGGTAGTATTGTTCCTTAATAGCATCCCTGAAGGATTCCTAAGTGGTTGTGACTGAAAATAATGACTTTTCCTCTATTTCCTTTTTCTCACAGAAAGTTTCCCACCAATCTTTGACATGGGGAACGACTTTGAGGAGCGCAAAAGTAATATTTTCTTTATTCAAAAAATTATGGACAGAAAAATACCCTTCTATTAAATTCAACCACTTGTCTATAGCATCTTCGTCTATCTGACCTTCAAATATAGGAATATCAAAGTTTATTTGTACCTTGAAGGGGGCGGTGCCTCCGTTCGAAGAATATCTGTCGCTTGTTGTTAGCTGCTGGAGGATTTGCACGAAACTATCCATCATCTCGTTCCTATGTTGCGTGAGGGATTCTACAATCAACAGTTTGAGAGGATCTCTTGTCCCGTCATTTTTCTTTTCTCCTACCATGGGAGCTCGGTTGGGCGTGTGAGAGCTTCTTTCCTCAAGAGAAACAAGCTCGAGACCCAACTCTTTGTACTCCAACCTAGTTGAGGACATGCATTAAGACGATAAGGAGCAGACCGCTCTGATACCACTGATCCATATTTTATGAGAAAAACGAAATGAATACAGATTATTAACAGGTGTTTAACACAAAATAACAAAGATACAGTAAAATTGGTTTTCTATTCAATAACAAAATAAGTTGAAACTGTAAAATGCAATGGAAACAAGCTTGTTGGAATGGTGGTGGCTTATCTCTGAGAAGAGATGTGACGGTAGCACGCATTTGCAAGAAGAAGGTTACAATGAGGATCTGAAGGCCTTTTTACAATAAGAAAGAATGCCCAAAACCCTAGACATCCAAAAACCTAACCCTATGAGATGAAGCGCCAAAAGTCATGTGGGCCCTATTTGGGTAAGTTAGTACATCAACTTCCCGAGGTCGTAACTTTTGCCTACGATCTCCATTTTAGGCGTGTGATAGCCCATTGGAAAGGTATCGTTGAGGAGATTTTGTTTGGGGGATAAATCATGCCTTCGCTTATCATTGAGGAGATCGATCCTGAAAAACCTTCATTTAGGCCCTCAAAATGGCCCCAAAAGTTAAAACTGCTAAAAATAGTAAATTGCCAAAATTGTCAGAAAATTGTTTTGAGCCGGTTGGAAAAGGTGGGTGGCCACCGATATCCATCTAAATCAATCCTCCCTCCTTAGGAAGCAATGGTCTCCATTGCGTTGAGTTCCCCCATTAGATGAAGAAATTTCTGCTGAATTTGGCCCCGGGTGAGCCACTTGCCTTGGTGCAGTAGCTGCCATACTTTGACGACTTGTTAAAGATGGATCCTTTGTTGTCGAGTGCCCTTGATCTATCTGTCCAAAATCTAATTATTGGATTCGTGTTGTAAGCATTCGGGGTTGTTGCGACCCGAAATTGACATCTCCATTACCCTATTATACTCTTCACCTATACCTTTTTGGCCTACCTAAAGCTCGAGTGAATGACAAGAATGCTACCATTTGCCAGTAATAAGGTCATAAGGTAAAGTATGGTTAATTCATGCATTTTGTGGTTTATAGAATTAAGGAATTAAATATTTCATGTACTAATGCTCAATTTGTCATATGTGAATCTTTGACCTCTAGATGTCTAGCATTCTTGTACCAGCTCAGCTATCCGGTACCTACGCACCAATACTATTGCTGTTCGAATCTGGTACCAAGCACATCCAGTACTAAAATAGCATCTGTTGCGATCTGGTACCAACACACACTGTTATGATCCGGTACCAACACGCACTGTTATGATCCGGTACCAACAGCCACGCACTGTCATGATCCAATACCACCCTTTATGCACTGTCATGATCCGGTACCATCTATCTGTTATGATCCGGTATTGATATGGGAGAGCCTAATGCACTAAGTTAAGTGCCAGATCTCGCCTAAGTCAATTGGTGGATGTCTATTTACTTTAGCAAGGCTATGATAAGAATAGTTTATTTATTGCCTCATCCTCATGCACTTTGTGTCATGAGGATGAAGCTAAAGATGTAACCGAATGATTTAACTTAACAACTGATTGATTTGCAAATCACTTCGCCTCCTTGTGTTTCACGATACAGACTATTAAATAGCCATGGCAAGGATGGTAGAAGTAGTAGGAGAGTTAGCATATTGCTAATATGTGAAGTAGCGTGTGATAGCACAGAACATATTCTGAGTAAAGATTAATAGAATGTCATTTATCTTCATATTTTGATTATCTATGATTAAGTGTGAGTTGAGTTGTTAACGAAAGTTTGGTTTTATGTTTTGAAATGTGAGTGAGAGTAATATGTGTGTTGAAGACAAGCTTCCTGTAGACTTCAATAGTTGACCTGTTGAAGCAGCAAGGGCCCACTGCCCAACAAAGGTCAACCTCTTTGTAGAGTAGCATTAGTATTTGTTTTCAATAGTATAAACATTGAATTAGCTAAAGCTTTAACTCTGTTAAATGATAGCAGTACAGCTTAGATTAAGATTTGCATTCTATAATTTCTTAGAGATCTTTAATTGCTCTGTTTTTGCATATGCCCTATTTATGTTCTCATGAATTTGATTTCCTTGAGTGATCATAGATGTTGGCAGCAATAGTCAAAACTACTTGGATAAGAACTAGTGAAGTTCATTGTGAACCACAACAGAACCAACATATTGACTATTGAACTACCCATGCTATGCTTTGTTGATTGATGTGTGATTTCCTTTCAGACGTGTGGATTGCATAGTTAGTTTTCTAGGTCAGATATCAGAGTTGATCTATCAAACCCATTCCATCTCATACTTGCATGTTCCATAATGGAATATATAGCCTCTCTGTGAAAGAAAACCAAAGTGCATTACAGTTTGCTATTTTGATTTGTTTCCAGCATGCATAATCTAGTTTAATTCTATACTCGAGACATTTGAAATTACCTTTCTTACTGGTGTCTTGTAACTCTGTTGATTACGAATCCCAGATTGATAATTAATGAGTGCATTATACTAAACATATAAGTAGCACAACATTTTGGCGTCGTTGTCGGGGAGTTGCAAACGGTAGAAAGTGAATTTTAGCTTAGATTGTTTGCATAAATTTTAATGTTTTTAAAAGGCTGCTTGAGGGAGGAGGATAAAAAGTTTAAGACGTGAGTGAAGAGCCACGCGGCCACTAGAGTGGGGTTCTCCGAAGCCAGGTTGCCTTCTTACCTCCTAGATAGAATTAGGATTTCAATTCAGCTAAAAGATCAAATTTCCATTTTATGCATAGATATAGAGATAACAAGGCTAGATTTGTAAGCTCCAAAGATTCAAAACAAACCCCCCCACTAATCCAACTGACACTAGTGCAGGAAAAATTCCACCAACAGAAAATTCAAGGGGAGCCAGCGAGGCTCCGGAAGGAGAACCTAAAACGGAAGAATCAGTATTGGGACAGGCAAAACATGAGTCTGTTGAACATTTAGGAGACACAAAAAATCCAGTTTATGAACCATCTATCAGTAGAATGGCAGAAGAAGAAAGAAATGCAACTACAGAGACTGAAACCTTTGGGTTTCCAATCTTGGATATTTCCAGAAACATCAGCATGAAGAATATCCCACTATCATCGTTCCCACTTTCAGAGGTATGTCAACTGAAGACCCAGATTTATTTTTATTCGAGTTTGACATATTATGTAGAAGCTATAACTACTTAGACGATGCCCAAAAACTTAAGATTTTTCCTGCTACAATGAAAGATTCAGCCTGAAGATGGTTCATGAGCTTAGGAGAAAATACAATCCTTTCTTGGAATCAAATGAAAGACACATTTTTACGAAAATACCAAGACTATTGTAAGGATAATGTTAAAAATGACATTTTTAAAATGCAGCAAACAAAATATGAAAGTCCTGAAGACTACTTAGAAAGGTTCTTATACAACTATCAAAAGTCAAAACTATTCACCACAGACCTAGTTGTAGTAAGAATTGTATTCTTGAAAGGTCTCAGGGACGATTGCATAGAATTTTTAAACTTGTTGAGTTCAGGAGATGTACACCAAAAACATTTTTCAGAAATTGCAGATTATTGTAGGAGATACTCAAGAGGACAAGTTAAAACAAGCAAAGGAACAAGAGATCCTTTTAGCAGAAATACAAAACAAAGTTCAGGGACTGTCACCAGAACTGAGTTAGGAAACTTATTGGAGAACTTTAAAACATACATCTTGAGCACAATAAGTAACCAATTAGATACTTTGAAACTGAAAAAGAAACAAGAAGAATATGCTTTAGCAATATTTTGTCATAGATGCCGAAAGAAGCACAACAGTGAGAAAGAATGCCCATTAAATGTCATAGAAATCTGAGGTCTGTGTACACTAGAACACCCCACATTTGAGTGTCCAACCTTGCTTGAACTACAAGCCATGTATAGGGGAGGAGGAGTCTCACAATAACAACCATACCCTTCTAGAAGACCTTGGAGAGCCCAAAACCCCAATACATTTTATGATCCTAATACACAATATCAACAACAACAATGGGGTCCTTCCCCAATGACTTATCCACAATGGACACCTCAGCAAACTCAGCCTTGGCAACAAGGTTGGAGGGGACCTATGTATGGAAATCCCTCTTACCCTACATATCCAAAGTACCCTGCAAACATTTCTCAATTACTACCTAGATTCAACCCACCACAGATGCAAGCTTTACTCCTACCTCCTATATAACTGCAATTTACAACCCCCTTGAATCCTAATCATCAGCAGCAAGTATCTATAAATGCCAATCAACAACCACAAAACCAAGCTGCCCACAATCCTCCAAGACCAACAACAATCCATGCCCAACCAATCCCTAACCCCAATAATCGACCCACCCGCCCTGTGCAGAATACAAAAGTTCAAACCTTTCCCACCTATCAAATTCAACTACGATCGGGGAAAGTTGTAAACCAATCAGATCCTGCAGTAATAATTCAAGAAGAAAATGACAATCATTCTGAGGAAGAAAACACCCAAACCACCCCTGCAGAAGAAGCGGCCTCTCCTCCTATCCCAACCACTTCTCAGTCTGTACAAGTACCTCAACAAATTAATCTCCCACCTTACCCCGAAAGACTATTAGTGAAGAAACCCGACCCACCCTTGCACAAAGATATAGAAGATGAATTACGAAATGTGTGCATAAAAATAGGTCTGCTGCAAGCCATTAAGGATATCCCTATATACGCCAAAATTATAAGGGATATTTGCATTAAGAAACTAGGAAGGAAGAAGAAGGAACCTCCTCTTGTTCAGGTAGTGGAACAATTATCTGAATTTATATCTGAAATGCCATACAAATATAATGACCCTGGAAACCTAGTTGTCACTATTGAAATTAATGACATTTCTCTACCAAACACACTCATTGATTTGGGTGCAGCTATTAATGTAATGCCTTTTGACACTATGTAAAATCTCCAAATCAACCAGCTAAGACCAACCCAAACCATAATCGAGCTAGCAAAGAAGTCAGTCATTAGCCTTGCAGGAAGTCTAGATGATGTCACAGTCACTCTAGCTTCTTGGGAATATCTAGTAGACCTTTTAGTCATTTATTCTAAATCATCCTCCAAACTAGGACACCCTGTGATTCTTGGCTGCCCTTGGCTAGCCACAGCAGATGCCTTTATCAGCTGTCGGTCTAGTGAGATGACTATATCCAATGGCACACATAGCCAAAAACTTGTCCTCTTCCCTCCTGCCCAACTAACATAGGAAATACCTATTTGGTTAGAAAACCCTTATGGAGAGGAAGATTGCATCAGACCTTTGTTAACACTTGAACAAGTAAGAGGAATACAAGAACAATCAGATGAACAAGTCTTAAGCTTATTTTTGGCTGACACAAATTGCATTGAATACCCAAGGTCTTTTGCAGAATTGTCACATATTTTTAGTTCTAAATTTCAACAAACTTGGCACCCTAATATCACTCAATTATACACTTTATCACCAGCCTCCTCAGATAAGGAAGAAACTACTGAACTTGTTGAGATTATCCCAGGAAAACCCGTGTATATCAACTCTAGTTTGGAACCAGAACAAAGACACAAGTGATTGAAATGCTCCAAAGACAATTTGATGCCTTTGCATGGGATTATGCAGACATGAAAGGCATTCACCCGGACACATGCACACATCATATATACACTAATGACCAAATCAGACCAATCAGACAGCCTCAACGAAGGATGAATCCARCCCTTAAAGATATTGTAAAAGAGGAATTGCAAAAACTCCTTCGAGCCAATCTCATATACCCCATTTCAGATAGTCAATGGGTATCTCCACTTGTCATAGTTCCCAAGAAAAATGGTAAGTGGAGGATATGTGTAGACTTTTGGGAGTTAAACAAAGCCACCCATAGGGATTACTTTCCCTTACCATTTATTGATCAGGTGTTGGAAACCCTCTCCAGAAAGAAGTATTTTTCGTTCTTGGATGGGTTTAGTGGTTACAACCAGATACAAATAGCACCCGAAGACCAGGAGAAGACCACTTACACCTGCCCTTGGGGCACATATGCTTATAGGGTGCTCCCTTTCGGACTTTGCAATGCCCCAGCCACTTTTCAAAGAGTTGTCCTAGCCATTTTCTCTGACTTAACCAATGATTGTGTGGAAGTCTACATGGATGACTTTACAATCCATGGACAAGACTTCCAGGAAGCATTGGCAAGTTTAGAAAAAGTCTTGATTATGCGTAAGGAAACTAACCTTTCCTTAAGTAATCAAAAATAAAAAATGATGCTCATTTAAGGTATTTTTTTGGGACATCACATTTCCCGTTCTGGCATGAGAGTTGATCTAGCAAAGATTTATATCATCACACAAGTCAGAATACCTTCCTCACAAAAGGAAGTCTGCAGCGTTTTAGGACATGCTGGATACTATAGAAGATTCATTCCGAACTTTACAAGCCTAGCTACCCCTTTATTTAAATTATTATCCAAAGACATTGAATTTAAGTGGGATGATGAATGCCAAATATCTTTTGAAATCCTAAAACAGAAACTGTCAACTACCCCCATATTAAGAGGACCAAACTAGTCCTTTCCTTTTCATATATGTATTGATGCCTCAGACACAGCCCTTGGGGCAGTCCTTGGACAAAGAGAAAATCAAATGCCCTATGTTATTTACTTCATCAGTAAAAATCTGTCTCCAGCTAAAGTTAATTATACGGTCAAAGAAAAAGAATTGCTAGTTGTAGTCCATGTTATCAATAAATTTAGACACTATATTACAGGATATCAAGATTTTGTACACACTGATCATTCAGCCATCCGATTCTTAATGAACAAACCTGTAACAAATCCTAGAGTTACACGATGGCTCTTATTATTACAAGAGTTTAATATCAACATTATTCATAGACCTGGTAAAGATAATCTTGTGGCTGATTTCTTATCTAGAATGATTCATCTGGAAGATAATGCACCAGTAGAAGATACCTTTCCTGATGAAAATTTATTTGTTATTTCTACATTCACTCTGTGGTATGCAGATGTCGCTAACTATCTTGTGACAGGGAAGATGCCTTAGAAATTGTCTCCTAGAGAAAAACAGAAAGTAATTTAACTAAGTGCAAATTACATGTGGAACGATGATTGCCTCTACAAAACAGGACCAGATTTGGTGATCAGGAGATGTGTAAGGGAAGATGAAATACATGTTATTTTACAAACCTGCCATGATGGCCCTTGTGGAGGACACTTCGCAAACAAAAGGACTGCTTACAAAGTTCTGCAATCAGGTTACTACTGGCCTCATATTTTCAAAGATGCTAAAACCTATGTATCCAATTGTGATGAATGTCAACGAATGGGTAAGCCTGTTGCACAAGACCAAATGCCACTTCAAGCCCAAGTAGTTATTGAACCATTTGAGAAATGGGTGTTAGATTTTGTAGGGCCCATTAACTCTGCATCTAAAAAGAAAAAGTATATACTTGTATGCACTGACTATGTGACTAAATGGGTGGAAGCAAAGGCTTTGTCGGCAACAAGTGAACAATCAGTGGTAGATTTCCTTTTTAATGATATATTAACTAGATTTGGTGTACCTCTAGAAATTGTGACTGATCAGGGAACTCAATTTACCTCTCATCTAGTCAAAGCTATTACAGAATAGTACCAAATCAAACACAGGAAATCTACACCCTATCATCCACAAGCAAATGGACAAGTAGAATCTACCAACAAAGTTATTGAGTCCATTCTTACCAAAATAGTATAGCTGTACCATAAGGATTGGGCTGACAGATTATTAGAAGCCTTATGGGCTTATAGAATCACCTGAAGGAATACAACAGGACATACACCCTATGAGTTAGTGTATGGGAAGCAGATGCTTCTCCCTATAGAATTTCAAATCAAAACCTTCAGGACTGTAGTACAAGTTGGCATGAACTTGGATGAAGCCCAACAAAAAAGACTCTTGCAGCTTAATGAGTTGGATGAAACCAGGCAGGAAGCACTTCAAAGGACTACTCTCATTCAAGAACAGAGAACAAAATGGCATGACAAGTATCTCAAAAAGAAAAAATTTCAACAAGGAGATTTGGTCCTATTGTATGACAACAGATTCAAGAACTTCAAAGATAAGTTAACCACCCATTGGATGGGACCTTACGAAATTGACACTATCTATGATAATGGTTCAATCAGGATAAAAACAATTGATGAACAACTGACACCACTACTTGTGAATGGTCACCGGTTGCAAGTTTACAACAAACCTCTGTCAAAAGAAGAATTCTTAACTTGTATATTACAGAATTTAGACATGCAGATGATTAGTAAGGAAGGAGATCCTCCTATTGACCCACATTGATTGACTGGTTTATTTGAAACTTTTTGTACATAGGTGTGGATCGAACCTATGTACTAAAAAATTCCATACTCAATTATCAGTTGTAGGTTGATAATGGTTTATTAATTATCATAGCTTGAGTTCGATGCACAGTTTGCGAGAGAGTGTATATTCGTTACTACTTAAACAATTGTTACACCATCTAGCATCAAGTGGGGAGACAGAGTTGAGGAGGACCTATTGACTCATAGTAGTGATTCTGAGGGAGCTCAGACTCGGTTTTCTTGGACACCATCATTAGGGGTGACTGGTCCACCCGGGACAGCTTCAGTTTCAGAGTTGTCGAGAAAGAGGGTTGGTGCAGGGGCTTCAGAGCATCAGATATTGAGCCTCACTTGGCTACAGAGACGAGCAGATCAGGTTTTGGTTCCACTTCAGGTGGAAGTTACTTGGCGAGAGGCCAAGTTGAGGATCTTGGTGAGATGTTGAGATCCTGGTACTCTTGGTGAGATACCAAGAGGGGGAGACTCTTGGTGACATGTCAAGAGAGTGACTCTTGGTGAGATTCCAAGAGTAGTGACCGTTGGCGAGATACCAGGAGATAGAAATCCTTGGTGGGAGACCAAGGTTGATATCTTTGATTTGATACCAAGATCTAGTTGATCTTGGATAGGTGGAGAGACACTTCCATCTATAAATCACACGGATTGAGTAGGTCTATGTCAGAGATCACTTTAATTGATCTGGGTATAGCCATACTCACCGAGTATTTTCCAGTAGGCAACCAAGTCCACTATAGGGATGATATTGGTGGTGAAGGGCACTTTCCTCGGTAAGAGGGAGTGTTGAGATTTGGGTACCTTGGAAAGTGGTCCCCTTGTGTTTGTGAACCTCTAAACACAAGTGGGAAATACTTTGTACCATGTACCATGTACTTTATGTCTAATTTCACTTTGACTTAGGAG
>ML779542.1:638680-649748 GCA_009831015.1 Picea engelmannii
AACACAAGTGGGAAATACTTTGTACCATGTACCATGTACTTTATGTCTAATTTCACTTTGACTTAGGAGATTTAAGTCAAAAGTGAAATTTGGTCATTTAAGCCTAAAATGACTATTAATTCACTTTGTGGGTGAATTGAGGGGCATAAAGTGAAACTATGGAAACTTAAGTAAAGTGGATTTTGAGTTGAGATTCTTTTGAGATGGTCACAACCATTGATTAAAGATGAAATGAGATGATCTTGTTAGAAATAATAGATGTGCTCGTTTAACCATAGACAATACAGCAATATTGTCACCCAACCATAGGTTGAAGCCACCCCCGAGCACCTTAACCATGACAGAGAATGATTCTAGAAGCAAACCCTAGGCCTAATAGCCAATCAATGTAGCGTACCTCTCTCCAGAGCTAGCACACAAGGTAGAAAGTTCAAACCATAACCAATAGAAACTCTGAGCCTAAACCAAGAATACAGGTTGCAGTAGCTGCAGCTACTTCCAGACTTGCACACTTACCAATTTTCTGCAGTGTGCACTCCTGTATTTCTGCAGTTGCGAGTTGTGTCCTCTAAATGAGCTCTGACGTCATGTATTTATACTGTTTTTCCTAAGCTGTATGGGCTGACTTCTCATTCTGGAGGCTAAACACTTAATATTAAATATTTCCTTTAGCTGACTTATCTTCTAGGGTTATGTCCAATGCTTTAGGGTTTCTTCTTGCTTCCCGGAATATTCTATTCTTGCCAGGGTTACACGTGGCGGTTAATACCTCCCATAGGTACCATAATATCAACACTCCCTCTTAGCTAGGGAGGTATTGAAGGCAATGGTATTGAGAACAAACATACGATTGGCCCTTGACCAAGTTTTGGGAACACTTGGTCATATTTGACTGTTTTTGGGACTTCGACAGCCTGTAGAAGATGGAGCGCTAGACGAAGCATAGATCACGGGATCTCGGCCCACTTTTGGGTTTTGAGAATATGTAATGAGAAAGGGATGTTATCCCGTGGGTTTACCCACGCTTAGCCCCACTTTTGTATGTATAAATAAACATCTAGGCATCTAGTAGAGTATTGTATTGTATCTATGTGATATAGGCTATGTGCCAAGTGCGATCTGTGTGATCAAGGTGTTATGTATTCTATAGGCTTGTAGAGCTTAGTGCAAGTCCATGTGTGGAGACCTAGAAGGATTTGTGTTGTAAGGCAAGGAAGAAGGATCTAGTGAGCTGCGCAGATCTTATGTCCTAGGGTTTGGTGGCTCTGTGCTTGTAACCACTTGGTCGATGATAATAGAGAAGAAGAGTTGGTGGATGTAGCCCCAGGGTGGGGGTGAACCACGTAAATCTATGTGTTATACTTTGTTCTTTGACTCAATGTGCTTACCTCTGTTATTCCTAAATGCTTTGATATATTTAGATAGATCTATTTATGCTTTGTGCTTCTTAAATGTATGTGAATGTAGATCTGATATGTATGAAGGTGCTTAGTGTTGATCTATTGGATCTGATCTGTTGTACTATTGTTAAGCACTGAAATCCCTTAGATCTAAATGAATGTTGCGATGCTCTGTGTTATTTGTGAAGTATAATAATGGTTGAATACTAATGAATGATCGATGCTAAGTGTCATGTAAGCGATATAATCACAGATCTGTGTCCCAGCTTAGGTTGCAGACACTTGAGTCATGCAACCACCCCTACCTCTACCTCGAGTGAGACTTCATCTGCTTCGCAGGTGTTGCCGAAAGGGTCAATAGTTAGGGTTTTGTTGGTGCATTGTTGGTGTGTTGAACCATGGGTCTTCCCCTGTGCCAACACATACCATTCAATTAGTAGCATCATCATAGCCATACAGGCTATCTCATGATAAGATCGTGAGCACCATCATTACTATGAATATCATCTGATAGCATCAACTGCATCATCTCTCAAAGCCATACTCCATCTAAGTAATCAAGCATGATGTTTAATAACTCACTCACTCCACAGAGTGATACAAGAACCATTCTTCTAATCCGAACATATGTCCTAGAAGAATAACTATTCCAACAGATGTTGGAAGTCATGCCATGGGCTACAAGGACTATTCTTCTAATCGAGACATACGTCCTAGAAGAATAAATGTCCTGGACCATTTTTTGTCTGGAGAATGTCTGTCCATCAACACACTGACTATCCATCTAGCTAATAATCATTTTCAACACTACTGATAGTCTACATGGCAATCAGAACAATGTCATTCAATAGAACACAAATGTGTCTATCCATAGTAGTACACAACTATTATCCAGTGGTACACAACCACACTAAGTAGCACATGGCTACTTAATCAGCGACACATAGTCACAACCAGTGGAACACATCCACCATAGTGGCATACATCTCTATTGTCCAGAGACATATAGTCTCCATAGCAATCATATCATATGATATCAACCTGCATAAAACAATATCATGATATAAACTGAGTCATCTGGGTCATTCTTCCAATCACATATGTGAGATCTGGAAGAGCATCTCCCCTCATACAGTAAAAACATCAACCATGAGCTATCTGGACTATTCTTCCCAAGCATGGAAGAATAATTGTCCCTGATTTCTGAGCCTGGACCATTCACCTAACTCGGCCATTCCTCCGGCACTAAACATAGTGCAACCTCGATAGAATGAGTCTACCCTAGGGAATGTTTGTCCCTGATTGTTGAACCTAGACCATTCACCTAACTGGGCTATTCCTCTGGCACTAAACATAGTGCAACCTGGAGAGAATGAGTCTGCCCCAAGGAATGATTGTCCGGACCATTTCCTAATGGAAATGACTGTCCTGCACCAACGTCCAAAATGGACAATTCTTCGAAACTGCTCACAATTGTGAACTTCGAAAGAATGACTGCCCGGCGAGGCGAACCATTCTACTTGACCACTACTCAGAGTGACTGCCAAAAAGAATGATTGTCCTAGACCATTCCCCCACACTGGACACAAGGGGAATCGTTGTCTATGGTACATCAACAATCTATTGAACCATTTTCATTGTGAAAATGATTGTCCGATTTGGACCATTTTCCGAACTGGAAAATTCCTGTCCATCAGAAATCTCAAACCACTTTCCGAACTGGAAAGGAACTACTCATCCTGGACCATTTTTCGAACTGAAAAATTAATGTCTATAAATCAATAACACATTAGTGCTCCCTCCCAACCTAGGAGTAATCTCTTCCTTTTTTTTTTTTAATAAGAAAGTCGTCTCCATGAGCTCCAGCTTGTTTCTTGAGTATGCAATGTTAATGTTTATGCCATTATTATAGTTCTTTTCATTTCAATAGATAAGATCATCATAAGAACAAGATCACTGAGAAATACACATTCACAAAAGACACAACATTTATCCCGAGAAACCCTCTAGGGGAAGAAAACCCAGCAAAAACTTCCTTATCATAAATAGCTTATACAATGTTCAAGAGATAACTCAAACCAATACAGATAGTCCTCCCCAAGAGATGCACCATCTTCTTCTCCTCTCTCCAACTGGTAATTGCAGCATGCCTCATAAGATAATGAGCAAGTGAGTTGTGTCTTTGAAGTGAGGCTCTAGCCTCTTATTTATACAAGACTGGCACGTGTGAAAGGTCACAACTAGCAGGGCTGACCTCTCACTCTGGGTGGGTAAACCCACCTTTAATTAATTATGGGTCTTCCATAATAACTGTTGGGGATGACTTCTTATTCTGCCCTTTATAATTGTCTGATGACCAATCCACAAAAGGGGATTTGGTCCTTATACAATTACCGACATGATTAATCCACAATGGGGATTAATCCAATAAAAATAATAATAATAATGACATGATTAATCCGCAATGGGGATTTAATCCAATAATAATAATAATGCTCTTCGCAGTGACATTATTTCAACACTCCCCCTTAACAAGAAGGGTATTCTTCATCAGCATCAGGCGAGAGAGGTCTGCATCATCAGTGGCATCTAGAGGACAGTATCGTCAATATCATCTTGAAACATTTTCTAGCACATTTACGAGTCATCGGAAGTTTTCTTCATCAACAACATCATTATTCTCAAAAGAATGCTATCATCATCTACATGAAATATGTATCAGTAAAAATGATACCTCATCACAGCACTAGGCTGGCACATCATAGTACTACACTGGCTCAATGTCACAGCGGTTAAGCTGGTAGCTCAGTGTCAGTCATGTCTTGCTTTACGTCTAACAACTAGGTCAGAAGCAAGGAATATCATCATCTTGCTTTATGTCTAACAACTAGGTCAGAAGTGAGGAATCACAACGTCATGCTTTACGTCTAACAACTAGGTCAGAAGCATGACTCATCTTGCTTTACGTCTAACAATGAGGTCAAAAGCAAGGAACACATCAACAATTCGCTTTACGTCTAACAACGAGGTCAGAAGCGAGGAATCATCTTGCTTTACGTCTAACAACTAGGTCAGAAGCAAGGAATCAGCGGCGTCATTATTTACGTCTAACAACTAGGTCAGAAGCATGACTCATCTTGCTTTACGTCAGAAGCAAGGAATCAACGACGTTATGCTTTACGTCTAACAACTAGGTCAGAAGCATAACTCATCTTGCTTTACATCTAACAACAAGGTCAGAAGAAAGGATCACACAGTGTCATGCTTTACGTCTAACAGCGAGGTCAGAAGCATGACTCATCTTGCTTTACGTCTAACAATTAGGTCAGAAGCAAGGATCACACAGCGTCATGATTTACGTCTAACAACAAGGTCAGAAGCATGACTCATCTTGCTTTACGTCTAACAACAAGGTCAGAAGCAAAAATCACACGGCGTCATGCTTTACGTCTAACAGCGAGGTCAAACGCATGACTCATCTTGCTTTACGCCTAACAACGAGGTCAGAAGAAAGGATCACACATCGTCATGCTTTACGTCTAACAGCGAGGTCAGAAGCATGACTCACCTTACTTTATGTCTAACAACTAGGTCAGAAGTAAGGAATACATCTACTCCCCCTTTCAAGGAGGGTCCTTTCGGATAATACCAAGCTTATCTCGAAAGTGTTCAAACTTTACACAAGATAGAGGCTTAGTCAACACATCAGCAACCTGTTCATCCGTGCTAATGTACTGGAGCTTCAAGGCTCCTCTCTGTACCATGTCGCGGATGAAGTGATAGCGGATCTCTATGTGCTTCGACCTGTCGTGGAACATATGATTCTCTGTCATTTTAATACAGCTTTGATTGTCACATAGAATCGTGGTTGCTCTCATCTCCAAATCAAATAGGCATGTCAGCAACTTTCGAAGCCATACAGCTTCGCAGCTAGCAGAACATGCGACAATGTACTCTGCTTCCGCTGTGCTGAGAGAAATACTGGATTGCTTCCTACTCTGCCACGAGATCATAGCTGATCCGAAACTGAAACAACATCTGGAAGTGTTTTTTCTGTCAGCAACGCTTCCTGCCTAATCTGCATCAGTATATCCACTCTATGTGAAGTCATGATCTCCATCATAGTTGAGACCATAATCCATTGTACCTTTAAGGTACCTCGTCACATGTTTTGCAGCCACTAGATGAACACGTCTAGGCTCTACCAGAAATTGACTCAAGGTGTTCACTACAAAATAG
Organism: Picea engelmannii; assembly: GCA_009831015.1. Classification (NCBI taxonomy): domain Eukaryota; kingdom Viridiplantae; phylum Streptophyta; class Pinopsida; order Pinales; family Pinaceae; genus Picea; species Picea engelmannii. Next base: position 644,320 of record ML779542.1, read on the forward strand.
ATGTCTGGTCTGGTGTTCATCAGGTACATCAGCGATCCAATAATCTGTCTGTCCAGTGTGACATCTATCAAATCTGACGAAATATCAACCAACAACTTCAGCTTTGCTTCCATGGGAGTATTCATGGACTTGCATTCTAGCATGTCGAATCTCTTTAAGATTTCGACCGTGTACTTCCCTTGGTTAAGGAAGATTCTTTCTGGACTCTGCCATACCTCAAGGCCTAAGAAGTAAAGCATTAGACCAAGGTCTTTCATTTCAAATTCTGCGGCAAGTCTCTGTTTACATTCAGCGATGAGCTTTTATTCTCCAATTAAGAATAAGTCATTCACATACAGTAATAGTATTATTGGTTCATTATCCATAATTTTGAAGTAGAGATTTGAGTTTGTTTTACTCTTGGTAAAGCCCAAGCTCGTCAGGGAACTATCTATATGGCCATACCAAGCTCTAGGAGCTTGCTTCAATCCGTATAAGGCTTTCTTTAATCGACAGACATAAGACTTCATGTCTTCAACCTCAAATCCTTGGGGTTGCTCTATATACACTTCCTCTTCGATAACACCATTCAGGAAAGTTGTCTTCACATCCATCTGGTGCAGCTTCCATTTCATCTTAGCAGCAAGAGCTATAATGGTTCTGATCGAAGTGTATCTGGCCACAGGAGCGAATGTCTCTTCATAGTCGATTCGTTCCTTCTGGGAAAATCCGCGAGCGACAAATCTTGCTTTATATTTCTTAATACTTCCATCAGCAGCATGTTTTATTTTGAAGTGCCATCTGTAGGATTCCTCATCTTTATTCTTTGATCTGGGAACTATTTCTCATACTTCGTTCTTCATTATGGATTGGTATTCCTCTGTCATGGCATCTGCCCATTCTTTTCTCTGAATGGCTTCTTCAAATCAGGTAGGCTTTTCATCTAGGAGATCACATATCAAAGCCGTGTAACTGGAGAATGGCTTTGGTCTTTTCACCTATCTCGAGGTTCCTTCTGGAACACCATACTTCTCTCCATCTTGAATAAGCTCTCTTGCCCAAGCAGGCTTTCTTTTATGGGAGAAGGTCATTTGAGGAGGTTCTTGAACATCAGCAGCAAGTATCTATAAATGCCAATCAACAACCACAAAACCAAGCTACCCACAATCCTAGCCATGGACCCAAAAACTCGCACAGTCCACACTGCTTAATGTGATGAAGATCCCTTCTCCTGCAAATACTCTTTAGGGTTTAACCATTAACCATATGTGAGTACATACCTCGGATAGCATTTGCAGGTAGTGGCTCCATATGGTAGCAGCAGTAATCATTACCAAAAACTTCAAGAGTGATTGCAACTGGTTCTACGACTGCAACTGCAACAGGTACTTCAACTGCAACAAGTACTGCAACTGCAACTGGTTCTGAGACTGCAACTGCAATTGCAACTTAGGGTTTTATGAGGAAACCCTAATTTTTCAAACTTCAAATTTTGAAATTATGATCTATGTGTTATAACCCTAAATTGCACCACACATGCTTACCTGGCATCAGGCCAACTCATATCTCTTCCTTGCCAAAGCCATGCTGAATAAACTCTTGAAAACCCTCTTAAATCAAGTGGCTTGCGCCCTAACCCTCTACTGCACGCGTTGGAACGCTGGCAGACCCACTATTGCACGCGTTGGAACGCTGGCTGGCCTACTACAGCCCGTGTTTACCTAACAAAGCACAAAAACAGGAAAGTTGTCGACGGGACAAAAAGCTTTGGGTCAGTTAACTGAAACTCCCAGCCAAGCATGGCCGAGAGTTCGTCCAAAACCCTAGCTCCTTCTAGCCTATAAAAGAAGGGGTAGGGGTACTATTTGGAGGAGGAAAAAGATAGCAAAGAAACTATGCCCAATTGCCGAATCCATTTGTCCCAACCCTTTAGCCTTTCCTCAAGCTTAAGGAGAATTAAAGCAAAGCGGTTGGAGGACAAAGAAGAGGAGGAGCCCAGGATCAGAATCAAGGAACGGTGGTCGGTCTCTATCATTATTGTAAGTTGATTCATCTTGAGATTAATAAAAGAATACTTTTCCCGTCCCAATGCATGAGTTATTTATGATTTGTGCAATTTATTTTTAATCTCTAACCCTCAAGTAGAAAAATAGCATGCATGCGTAGTGTTTTTGTCTTGATTGCAGGTTAACTTTGGAAGGAGCAACGCAAGCAAGCGGACAAAAGCGCAATGGAGGATCTACACCAAACATCAGTAAAAAGGTTAGTAGGTCATTTCCATGCTTGTATGTGAAAAAGTGGTTTGAGTTTTGGGGTGATAGGTTAAAAGTGTTTTCTTTGAGGTCATGATCTGCAAGCAAGTCTAAACCCTAGCTTGCTAGTCCGTAGGGTATTATTTCCCCACAACACTAGGGGATAGGTGCGCTGAGTTGAGGCGAGTTAGCTGGTGCAGTCAGATTTTCGAAAATCCAACTTTTACCCCTTCAAATCTGATCTGTGGATTTCTGGACTGGTGCTTCTGGTTTTCTGGTACTTCTGGTACTCTGGTTTTCTGGTACTTTGTGAAACTAGGGTTTCACTTTCCTGGAGATCTTGCCACTGAAAAGGTGCACTCTAAGTGCCAAAATGATCCTTGGGGGAGGGCGCAACTTTCTAGGTGGTTAGGGAGCTGAAAATACTCACCTTTGCAAAACCCTAATTTTTGGGTACGGTAACAGTGACGTTTTTCCTCTTGCAAATAATGCTTTCTTCAGGTTGGCTCTGAAACCATGTTAAATTTTATGCCATTATTATAGCTCTTTTCATTTCAATAGATAAGAGCATCATAAGAACAAGATCACTGAGAAATACACATTCACAAGAGACGCGGCATTTATCCTGGGAAACCCTCTAGGGGAAGAAAACCCAGCAAAAACTTCCTTATCATAAATAGATTATACAATGTTCAAGAGATAAATCAAACCAATACAGATAGTCCTCCCCAAGAGATGCGCCACTCTTCTTCTCCTCTCTCCAACTGGTAATTGCAGCTTGCCTCATAAGATAATGAGCAAGTGAGTTGTGTGTTTGAAGTGAGGCGCTAGCCTCTTATTTATACAAGACTGGCACGTGTAAAAGGTCACAACTGGAAGGGCCGACCTCTCACTCTGGGTGGGTAAACCCACCTTTAATTAATTATGGGTCTTCCATAATAACTGTTAGGGCCAACTTCTTATTCTGCCCTTTATAATTGTCCGATGACCAATCCGCAAAAGGGGATTTGGTCCTTATACAATTACCAACATGATTAATCCACAATGGGGATTAATCCAATAACAATAATAATAATAATGACATGATTAATCCGCAATGGGGATTTAATCCAATAATAATAAGAATGCTCTTCGCAGTTACATTATTTCAACATGCAAACCTTTTCATCCTAGACAGAGGCTTTACCAAAATATATGTCATTTGCTCATCTGTGGAGATATATTGGAGAACCACTTCTCTTTTCTGGACTTCATCATGGAGAATGGAATGCTTCATCTCAATGTACTTCGGTATGTCTGAAACATTGGTTTTCTCTAAAGGCTTCATATAGCTCTGATCATTACAATATATCATGGTTGAATTCAGCACTTTTGTTTCCTGCTAGCTCATGACATCGTGGCAAGGTTCAAAATGAAACATATCCAAGTAGCACTTCTTCTGTCATCATGAGAGTTTTTCATGGATTAGCAATCCATCATCCTGGACTTCTGAGTAACCATTATGATGCATTCTCTCTGTTATAGAAATTTTTCACCACATTTTTGTTGTGCATGAGAGGCTCTGTACCAAGTTGTTTGAATCCATACAAGATCTTCTTCCATCTGCATACAAGGGTCTCTTTCTGGTATACCTCAAAACCTTGAGGTTTCTCTACATACACTTCTTGTTTAATTACTCTATTGAGGAGAACAGTCCTTACATTCATCTAATGTAAACTCCAACCCATGGATATTGCAGAAGAGATAATGGCTCAGGTAAAGGTATGTCTGATTACTGGAACAAGTTGTCATCATAGTCTTCTCCCTCCATCTAGAAGAACCTCTAGTTCTGAATCTTGCAATGCTTCCATTCATAAGTCTTTCATACACTTTTCTTCATCACAACTTCCATTTATTCTGCTTGATTGTTTCTAGTGGGTTCAAACCAAGCTGGTAGTCTTGTGATTTTCGATATAATGACTGGTTCTGGCTTTTCTTTCTCTCTTGGAATCTTCATGTTCTTCCTCATGTTTCTCTTTAGCTCTTGGGTCCATGGAATTTTCTATAGATTCCATGCCCTGAAGATTGCAACTTCTTCCTTTCATCATAGGATCATGGATGTGGATGGACAACCAGGGATACTTTAAGACTTCTTTTCCAAGAAGACTTCTTCTAAAGTCAAACTGAACACGTGTTGTTTTTCATGGCTTCTACATGTTAATGTTTAAGCCATTATTATAGTTCTTTGCATTTCAATAGATAACAATAGCATAATACAAGATCACTGAGAAATACACAATCACAAGAGACACAACATTTATCCTAGGAAACCCTCTAGGGGAAGAAAACCCAGCAAAACTTCCTTATTATAGATATCCAATACAATGCCAAGAGATAACTCAAACTAAAATAGAAGATCCTCTCCCAAATATGCGCCACTCTTTCTCCTTCTTCTCTAACTGCAATTCCAAAACTTGTCTCTCAAATGAGCAAGTGAGTTGTGTCTAAGTGAGGCGCTAGCCTCCTTACTTATACAAGACCGGCACGTGTGAAGTGTCTCTTCACTGGTAGGGCCGACTTCTTCAACTGGGTGGTTATAACCACCTTTAATATATTTTTGGGCCTCTTTGATATCTTTTGGGGCCGACTTCTTATTCTGCCTATTACAATTATCTTTTGACCAATCCGCAAAAGGGGATTTGGTCCTTTATAATAACCGACATGATCAATCCACAATGGGGATTGATCCAATGGATAATATTCATGGACTTGCACTCCAGCATGTCGAATCTCTTCAGGATTTCCACTGTATACTTCCCTTGGTTAAGGAAGATCCTCTCAAGACTCTTCCATACCTCAAGACCTAAGAAATAATGGATTAGGCCAAGGTCTTTCATTTCAAATTCTGAGGCAAGTCTCTTCTTACATTCAGTGATGAGCTTTTCTTCTCCAGTTAAGAATAAGTCATCCACATATAGCAGTAATATTACTGGTTCATCGTTCATGACCTTCAAGTAGAGGTTAGAGTCTGCTTTATTCTTGGTAAAGCCTGAGCTCGTCAAGAAACTATCTATAGGGCCATACCAAGCTCTAGGAGCTTTCTTCAATCCGTATAAGGCTTTCTTCAATCTGCAGACATGAGACTTCCTGTCTTCAACCTCAAATCCTTGAGGTTTCTCTATATACACTTCCTCTTCGATGACACCATTTAGGAAAGTT
>ML779542.1:667524-685633 GCA_009831015.1 Picea engelmannii
CCGACCTCTCACTCTGGGTGGGTAAACCCACCTTTAATTAATTATGGGTCTTCCATAATAACTACTAGGGCCGACTTCTTATTCTGTCCTTTGTAATTGTCCGATGACCAATCCGCAAAAGGGGATTTAGTCCTTATACAATTACCGACATGATTAATCCATAATGGGGATTAATCCAATAACAATAATAATAATAATGACATGATTAATCCGCAATGAGGATTTAATCCAATAATAAGAATGCTCTTCGCAGTTACATTATTTCAACAGTCTGCGCACACTAATTCGGCATTTAAGGGCTCAACTACCCCTTAGCATGAGCCATGAAGAGTTAAGATTGTCCTCTGTGCTTTCTTTTTCCTACAGAAGCCATGCCAAGTCCTCGACTCACCAGGGAAGTCTGCACACGCTAATTCAGCATTTAAGGGCTTAGCTACCCCCTGGCACGAGCCATGCAGAGTTAAGGTTGCATATGACGGAGGAATGTAGGCCAAATTTGATTGAAGAGATGCCCCATCCTGAAAGTCTAGGACGCCTCTGTTGGGCAAATGTTTAGGAGTATATGTACTTAGTTTTGATATTTTTCAAGCATCAATGGTTGAGCAAGGCTCCCGATTGTAAAAGCTTTAACGAAGCACTGGTTATTCTAGTTATGCATTGACTCTTGAGACTTCTTGCCTTATGAATGTCAATTTCTTTCATATATTTGTTTGCACTATGTTAGAACAACTCAGAATTGGAGGATCCAGTCGAGTTGTAGCTGTTATAGGATGATGTAGGTTGGATCACTGTAACAGCTGCGTTGTCTCTAATCGGTCTTGTGATTTTCTCAACGTTGAATGACTTGGAATTGGAGGATCCAGTCAAGTCACCCCTTCAGTGCCCCGAAACTCTGAACCAAGAGGATCTTGCATTTAGAGTTTTTCTTCTGCAAACTGTTGAAAGGCCTGTTGCCCGAGGTAGTTTTGCTCACTCCTCTCACCAAGTCTTCCACCTGCTCATTTTACAATCAACCCACTGACTGAAGTTAGATCAAGACCTCCTTTGTTCTTTACATACCAGACCCGGTCCCTGAGCTAGAGTGATTTCGTCCTGGGTCTCTAACCATTTGATCATCCATTAAACTTATCGTGACATAAAACTGATGGGCGTTGGGCTCTGCTCCTGTCGCAATTCAGGGGTGATTTCTGACGCTAACATTTCTGGCGCGGTTGTCGGGGACGAAATTGAAAATTTTCCCCGGGATTGAACGACATTGAGCCTCTGATTCTGAAGGTGCATCAGGCATCAGAGCCTTTGAAGATTGCTACTATGCACCTGGCGACTCCATTGTGACGACTCCACTGGAGCAAACCCGTTGTTTTAGTTGTGGCTTCCAGAGACAGACATACGCGGTCTCATCCACAGCTGCCTCTAGCTATACCTGTAGCCGATCTGGAGGTGATTTTCAGAAAAGGAAAGGCCTCTGAAGAAGAAACTTCCATCGTCGAACCAGGTAATCCGCCATCTCCTTCTGTAGAAACTCCATTTTCTCCTCCTCAGTTTCCTAGCAGACCTTTTTTTGAAGTTTCTCGTTTTCTGAATTTCAGGAGTGTTCCTGCTGAGTTTTCCCCTCCCGGTCTGGGATTGGAGGGAGAAATCCTTGTCACTCCCCTTTCCCTTGAAGTTGTACCTTGGCGCAGACCCAAGACCACAGGAGACTTCCCCACTCCTAGCTTTACCACTCCTCCTCTTGTTACTGTTGCCACTTCTACACAGAGAGAAGCATCTGTTGACTCAAGCCCGTTAGCCTTCTCCCTAAATCCCCCATTGTTTCCTGGAAGCTCATTCCCAGTATCCCCTTCTCAAACTCCTTCTCCTCCAAGTTCTCCTCCACCTAATATTCCTATGGCAGGAGCAAATCCCCCCATGACCAGAATAGAGGCTATTATAGTTGCTAGGTATGCTCCCCTTGTGTTACATTAGCCTCTCAATGCCCTTCTAGCGGATGGCTACCTCAAGCAGTTGCCCAAGTTTATGAGCGAAGGGGACATAGTTGTAGAAGAACACCTTGAAGCCTTCTACAGTTTTACAGACACCCATATTATCATGCATGCAGATGTATGGATGAGGATTTTCGTCCATAATCTGGAAGGCGAGGCTAGGAAATGGTTTAGGGCCCTGTCTCCTGGATCTATTGATGGGATTGAGGCTTTGGATAGTGCCTTTTTGAGACAATGGGGAGACAAAAAGGACTTCATGTATTATATGACTGAGTTTGGGTCTTTGAAGAGAAAGGAAGGAGAGTCTATCTCTGATTTCTCCAAAAGATTTAATAAAATGTACAATAACATCCCCACCAAGATAAAGCCCTCTGAAGCTTCTGCAAAGATCACTTATGCCAGCACTTTTGATCCTGATTTCTGCCTCCTGCTGAGGGAAAGGAGAGCCACCACCCTGGCTCACATGCAGGAAGAAGCCATGGAAGTAGAGTCTAACATATTGGTTGTTGATCGACTCAGGAGTAAGGCTGACAGAGACGTATCCAGGAGAAGAACATAGGCCTCTTCATCCCATTCCTCTCCCCTTCCCCTTCAGACGGATGAGGTGGATAAAATACTGAAATCCCTTTCAGATAGGATGGATAGGTGCGAGTTAGAGGGGAAGCCCACGTACAGAAACCCCCAGAATACTGATAACAGAGGTTTCAGGAGGCCTGGTAACCATATGCCACAGACTTTGCCCAAGGAACAAAGATGCAGAGACAGGGATGATCAGAGGATTCAGACCCCTCTCCAAAATAGCCTAGTTGCTCACGAGGAAGGGGAGGAGGTGGATGAACTCGACCCTGAAATCCACTGCATCTAGGACACTTCCCCGTTTCCTCATTTTACTCAATCTGCATATAAAGAATCCCTTATCAACACTCAAATCAACGAGTTGAGTAAAGGGGAAAAGGCCAACAACACTCCTAACAGATACAATCTCAGGTCAAAAAGGAAAGAAGGGAATTTTGATAGCCAAGATCAGCCCCTCATAGCGGAAAAGCCTACTAAAGCTGTAGCAACCACTACTAAAGAAAAGAAAACTCAGAATGCTTCGCCAGCAACCAAGGAACCTACCTCTGAGGTAAGGGAAGCTCCTAAGTCTCTCCCCTCCTTTAGTTTTGAGCATGAGATTCAAAAGATTAGAATTCATGTGCCCCTATCCAAACTAGTTAAAAATGAAGATTTCAAAAGGTCCCTCTCCAAGCTGCTACAATTTGAGCCCCCCCAGCCTTCCACGGACTCAATAAATCTCCAAGATGAAAAGTCAGCAGTCGTCCTAGGCCCCATGGTAGAAGATAGAGATGATTTATCCCCTCCCTTCTACACCTCCCTGAACATACATGATAAAGTGTTGCATAATTGCCTCATGGATTCAGGAGCTTCCCACAACCTTATGCCCAAAATAGTCATGGAAGAGTTGGGACTGGAGGTGACAAAGGCTTATCATGATTTGTACTATTTTGATTCAAGGAGGGTGCAATGTCTTGGAGTCATCAAAGATTTGGTGGTCTCTTTATTTCAGTTGCTAATGAAGAGTGTGGTCATAGACATTGTGGTAGCTGATGTTCCCCCCAAGTTTGGCATGTTGTTGTTTAGGTCTTGGATTAAAAAGCTTGGAGGAACATTACATATGGATCTCACATATGCCACCATTCCAGTGTTTGGAGGGGAACACGGGAGGTTGTACAGAGAGGCCCAACTAGCCTATATTGTCAGTGATGAAACAAACCCCACCAATCATCCCATCTTTGCACTTGACACTGATTTGGGGTCTAGCTTATTGCAGATCACCGATGCTCCCGAAGCCCCTTTCCAAATCAGAAAGCAACCCTTATTTGATTATGGGACACCTCCTCCAAACACCTCCATATGGAAAATGTTTTTCGACGGAGCTTCTTCTAGCGAAGGCGCTGGCACTGGAGTGATCTTTGTGTCGCCTTGTCAGGAAGCCATATCCCTGTCATACAAGCTTGAATTTGAAGCAACTAATAATGAGGCAGAATATGAAGCTCTTATTCTAGGTTTAAGGGCTGCAAAAGAAATGGGAATTCAGGAGGTAGCAGTGTTCGGAGATGCAGAATTGATAGTCCAGCAGATCATAAACGCTTATCAAGCCAAGCATCCTCGACTCAGGAATTACAGAAATGAGGTATGGGACCTAATCGACAGTTTCTTCTCAGCATTTAATATTTCTTTCGTCCCAAGAGAGAAGAACACAGTGGCAGATTCCTTGGCTACATCAGCAAGCAATTTCAAAGTGCCCTTGCCACCTAAATTCAGATACGATGTGGAAGTAAAATACAGGCCCTCCATACCTAACAATGTCAAACATTGGAAGGTGTTCGAGGATGATCTTGAGATCAAAAGATTCTTGGAGACTGTCGAAGAATCTTCAGAGATGCATATTGACCAAGACTCTGTCTCTAAAGAAAAGCTTGATGGGGGTAATTTTCTAAATAAGATTGCAGAGCGTAACATTGTGCAGCTGCCCAACAATCATATTCCAAGGGGACTGGCTCCTTTGGAAAGGCTTTTTGATAGAAATGATGTGGCATTAAAAGGGGACATCTCAGAGGATGACGTTGATACAACTCAGTGCAACATTGGCACTGAGAATGAACCCAAGTTTGTCAAATTGTTCAGAAGTCTGACAAAGGAGCAGAGGGCTAAATACGTTGAACTATTGAGGGAGTTTGCTGATGTTTTTGCCTGGACCTATGAAGATCTCAAAACATATGACACTTCTGTCATTGAGCATAAAATCTCGTTGAAAAAGGAGGCAAAGCCATTTAGGCAGAAGCTAAGACAGATCAATCCTATGATGCTGCCTATCATGGAGAGGGAAGTGAAGAAGCTGCTACAGGCGTATATCATCGTGCCACTGAGATATTCAGAGTGGGTGACCAATTTGGTCCCAGTAAGGAAGAAGAATGGAGAAATCAGACTCTGTGTAGATTTTAGAAACCTGAACAGGAGCTCACGAAAGGACAATTACCCCTTACCAAAAATGAAACATATATTGCAGAGGGTAACAGGGGCATCCAGGATTTCCATGATCGATGGCTTCTCTGGCTACAATCAAATCTTTGTTATGCCCGAGGACATGGAAAAGATGGCATTTACCACTCCATGGGGCACATTCATGTATGCTAAAATGTCTTTTGGATTGATGAATGCAGGGGCAACATTTCAACGTGCCATGGGCATAGCTTTCATTGGGGAAAGGGATAAGTTTGTGGTCATCTACCTGGATGACATAACAGTCTTTTCCAAATCTGATAAAGAACACTATTGTCATCTCAAGAAAGTTTTTCTGAAATGCAGGAGTTTTGGCATTTCATTGAATCCCAAGAAATCCATGCTCGTCATGAAGGAGGGAAGGTTACTAAGTCACATAGTATCAGCCGAAGGAGTCAAGATCGATCCTAGCAGAGTTGAGGCAATATAGGCCTTACCAATCCCAAGATCCAGGAAGGAGGTCCAATCTTTCCTTGGTAAGATTAATTTTCTAAGGAGATTTGTTTCTAACTTTGTTGAAGGGGTAAGACTTATAACAGCCATGTTGAGGAAAGGAAATGAAGTGAGGTGGACTTCTGAATCGCGAAGTTCCTTTGAGCAGATAAAGAAGGCCTTGATTGAAGCTCCTGTGGTTATCAGTCCCGGTTACTCAAAGGATTTCCTTATTTTCTCCTTTGCCTCAGCTGACACAGTGGTTGTTGTTTTATTACAGACAAACAAGGCCGGGCTAGAACAGCCTATTGCCTATTTTAGCAGAGCTCTGAGGGATGTCGAAGTCAGGTACGACATTATGGAGAAGCGGGCCTATGCCCTGGTAAAGGCTCTCAAAGCCTTTAGAACCTATGTCCTACAGTCAAAAATCATTGCCTATGTCCCCTCGGCCACTGTTAAAGACATTCTTATTCAGCCTAACATAGACGGGAGGAAGAGTAAGTGGATATCCAAGATCCTTGAGTTTGACTTAGAAATAAGACCTACCAAATTAATCAAAGGTCAAGGTTTAGCTAAGTTGTTGGCTGAAGCAAATTGCAAAGCTTTGGGGGTAGGTTTCATCAATGAATGCTCATAAAATCAGCAGGATCAGCTGTCTGATATAGACCCTCAAGCAGAACCCCCATTGGCTCGATGTCCCTAGTATAAGGATGTCGTATATTTTCTGCAGGAGTTGCGGCCTCCAGATGGCCTGCAAAGAAACAAGGCAAGAGCTCTAAAGCTCAAAGTAGTCAGATATTGCCTTGTCGATCAAGTTTTATATTGGAAAGATCCCCTGGGAGTGCTTTTGAAATGTATGAATCCACAAGAGGCTGATAGGATCATGGTTGAATTTCACGATAACCAATGTGGAGGGCATCATTTTTGGAAAGCCACAGCCTACAAAATCTTCAGGGCTGGATACTACTGGCCCACCGTATTCACTGACGTCTGTAGAAAGGTCAGAGCCTGTATCAAATGTCAAAGATTTGCAGGAAAACAACAGATCGAGTCTTTGCCTTTAAAGCCTATGGTTTTTTCGGGACCTTTCCAGCAATGGGGCCTAGATTTTATTGGAGAAATCCACCCTGCTTCTAGTGGGCAACACAGATGGATCCTAACTGCCACGGATTTCTTTACTAAATGGATAGAAGTTATTCCCACTAGGAGTGCTTCCCATAAGGTAATCATTGGATTCCTGGAAGACCTCATCACAAGATTCGGCTGCCCAAGCAAGATTGTCACTGATAACACAGCCTCTTTCAAGGTTGAGCCGTTAGCCAAGTTCTGTGAGCAATTCGGGATCAAACTGATTCACTCCACCCCATAGTATCCCCAGGGCAATGGTTTAGCAGAGTCCTCCAACAAAAGCCTAATAAAGATCATCAAAAGACTATTGGAGGACAACAAAAAGGCCTGGGATTCAAAGTTGAAATTCGCTCTATGGGTCGATCGAGTGACCACAAAGAGATCTATAGGCATCTCCCCTTTCCAACTAGTTTATGGAGCAGAAGTTGTTTTCCCTTCTTAGCTAGTCATTCCTGTAGCAAAGTTCTTCCAAGATTATCAAGAAAAGCCTGATGACATGATCAGAAGAGTTCATCAACTGGTGGAAGTCCAACAAGCCAAAGAGCAGGTAATGGACAGAATTCAGGACCATCAGCAGAAGGTCAAACTCGCTTTTGACAAGAAGGTCAAGAAGAAAGATTTTGAGATCAGGGATTTGGTGCTTAAGTGGGATGCACCCATACAGGATAAGGGAAAACACAGTAAGTTTGACGCCCTATGGATCGGCCGCTTCAAAATCTCTGAGGTTTTCTCAAACAACACGTACAGGTTGCAAGATTTGGAGGGTGAAGAGGTTTTCAACAGCCCAGTAAATGGGCATTTTCTGAAGAAATGTTTTGTTTGAGCCTTAGACGACTCCTTTGTTTGTAAATATTGTCCTTTTGGTTCTTTGTTCATTTTCATTTTTTATTTTTCGTCTTAGTAAATGACTCCATAGCCCAATAGCAAGGCACTGAAGCTGCAAATGAGTTCTTAGAGCATCACAGGGATGACTCTATCCCCCATGGAGCCTAATGTTAGCACCAATTCTTGCAAGCGGGGTGTTTTTTCCCGATTTCAGACCCTTGATGTAGAATGCGAAGAAATGGGGTGTGAAAACCCTTCAAATGCGTTCTAGTCCAAGGCCGCAGCCTAAGCGCCGAGTGCAGCCCACAGGAGAAGTCCATTTCGGGTTTAAAATCAAGCGAGCGAACAGTCTGATTTCAACGGTAAGGATCAATTGGAGAAGCAAATCGACGGTCGACGGGAAATCACAGTTAACAGAGTTGCACCACGATTAGTACGATGGATAACGCTTATATTACATTCATCAAATGATTAGGATCGTCCATCCAGAGGGACGCGTGGCGCGCGATTAGGCTCCTCGTCTTTTCGCCCATCGCGACTTTGAAGCACAAGGAGCAGCCTCTTCCTAGCCCTGAGACGTGAAGTGTCGAAGGCGTCCCGGACCCGGGCCCACAGTATTGCCGAGAGGATCGGGACCGTTCATCAAAAGGACACACGGCACAAGATCTGAGCCACAGGTGAGCCCTTTCAGGATGTTCATAGTGAAAGCGCCGAAGACGTAATCTTAGTCGTCCATCCAAAAGGACGCGTGGTGCACGATCAATTCATGTCGGCATTTGGGAGTTCAAGGGGTAAGGGCTCCTTGGCATTTCACATCTCGAAAACCTGAACCCTGAAGTGTCGAAAGCGCCCAGAGTCGGGCCCACGGTTTTGGCGCCTGGTCACAAAGGAACAAGCCTGGAGAAGGGGCGCTAACATTTATCGCGTGGCAAGGCAAGTCCCGAAGCGCCGAAAGCATCTCAGTCGTCCATTCCGCAGGGACACGTGGTGCGCGATTAGGCTTTTCGCCTTTTCGCCCATCGCGATTTTGAAGCACAAGAAGCAGCTCCTTCATAGCTGCGAGATGCGAAGCGCCGAAAGCATTCAGAACTCAGGCCCACAGTATTGCCGGAAGATCTCAGCCGTCCATCCAGAGGGATGCGTGGCGCGTGATTAGGCTATGTCGCCATTTCGCCTATCATAACTTTGAAGCATGAGGAACATCCTCCTCCTAGCCGCGAGACGCGAAGTGTCGAAAGCGCCTTCAAAGATAGGCACAGGGTCACAGCCTGTAGTCACTTGGGGGCGATAGAAAGAACTGCGCAAAGGGCCAAAGCACCGGGTTTAGCTGCAGAAGGGATCACCGTGTTCTCCAGGTGCCAGTTCAACTTGATCTCAATCCTGATACCTGCTCGGAGTGAATGAAGAAGAGAGAGGGTGGTTGAAACTTCGCTTCACTCATTAATTGCAAGGTATGGATGTCCCGGCAGGAAGTCTGCGCACGCTAATTCGGTATTTAAGGGCTCAGCTACCCCTTAGCATGAGCCATGAAGAGTTAAGATGGTCCTCTGTGCTTTCTTTTTCCTACAGAATCCATGCCAAGTCCTTGACTCACCAGGGAAGTCTGCACACGCTAATTCAACATTTAAGGGCTCAGCTACCCCCTGGCACGAGCCATGCAGAGTTAAGGTTGCGTATGATGGAGGAATGCAGGCCAGATTTGATTGAAGAGACGCCCCATCCTGAAAGTCTAGGACGCCTTTGTTGGGCAAATGTTTAGGAGTATATGTACTTAGTTTTGATATTTTTCAAGCATCGATGGTTGAGCAAGGCTCCCGATTGTAAAAGCTTTAACGAAGCACTGGTTATTCTGGTTATGCATTGACTCTTGAGACTTCTTGCCTTATGAATGTCAGTTTCTTTCATATATTTGTTTGCACTATGTTAGAACAACTCGAAATTGGAGGATCCAGTCAAGTTGTAGTTGTTATAGGATGATGTAGGTTGGATCAATGTAACAGCGGTGTTGTCTCTAATCGGTCTTGTGATTTTCTCAACGCTGAATGACTTGGAATTGGAGGATCCAGTCAAGTCACCTCTTCAGTTCCCCGAAACTTTGAACCAAGAGGATCTTGCATTTAGAGTTTTTCTTCTGCAAACTGTTGAAAGGCCTATTGCCCGAAGTAGTTTTGCTCACTCCTCTCACCAAGTCTTCCACCTGCTCATTTTACAATCAACCCACTGACTGAAGTTAGATCAAGACCTCCTTTGTTCTTTACATACCAGACCTGGTCCCTGAGCTAGAGTGATTATGTCCTGGGTCTCTAACCATTTGATCATCCATTAAACTTATCGTGACATAAAACTGATGGGCGTTGGGCTCTGCTCCTGTCGCAATCCAGGAGTGACTTCTGACGCTAACACCAACTATTCACCGAAGTTGAAAGCCAAGGAGTAGAACTTGAATAGGTTGTGAGTGTAGCAGAACAACACCTAGAAGGACCAGTCAATGACAAACTCATCTAGGAGTTCACTGAGCAAGAGGCAGTAGCACTACAGCAGGTCGAAGCAGCTCGAGCCAAGCTCGAGGTGTTCGAGGCAGAATTGCTCAGACCAGAGTGACTCAGGACGAGTCACAGGTGAGTGTTGGGAGCCTGTTGGCCCTTGACCATGTTTTGGGAACACTTGGTCATATTTGACCATTTTTGGGACTTCAACAGCCTGTCGAAGATGGAGTGCTAGACGAAGTAGAGATCACAGGATCTCAGCCCACTTGTGGGTCCCTTTTTGGGTTTTGGGAATATGTAATGGGAAAGGGATGTCGGCCCGTGGGTTTACCCATGCTTAGGCCCACTTTTGTATGTATAAATAAACATCTAGGCATCTAGTAGAGTATTGTATTGTATCTATGTGATATAGGTTATGTGCCAAGTGTGATCTGTGTGATCAAGGTGTTATGCATTCTATAGGCTTGCAGAGCTTAGTGCAAGTCCCTGTGTGGAGACCTAGAAGGATTTGTGTTGTAAGGCAAAGAAGAAGGATCTAGTGAGCTCCGTAGATCTTTTGTCCTAGGGTTTGGTGGCTCTGTGCTTGTAACCTCTTGGTCGATGACAATAGAGAAAAAGAGTTGGTGGACGTAGCCCCAGGGTGGGGGTGAACCATGTAAATCTGTGTGTTATGCTTTGTGCTTTGACTCAATGTGCTTACCTTTGTTTTTGCTAAGTGCTTTGATATATTTAGATAGATCTATTTATGCTTTGTGCTTCTTAGATGTATGTGAATGTAGATCTGATATGTATGAAGGTGCTTAGTGTTGATCTACTGGATCTGATCTATCTAACTGTTGTTAAGCACTGAAATCCCTTAGATCTAAATGAATGTTGCGATGCTCTGTGTTATTTGTGAAGTATAATAATGGTTGAATACTGATGAATGATCGATGTTAAGTGCCCTGTAAGCGATATAATCACAAATCTGTGTCCCAGCTTAGGTTGCAGACACTTGAGCCCTGCAACCACCCCTGCCTCTACCTCGGGTGAGACTTCATCTGCTTCGCAGGTGTTGCCGAAAGGGTCGGTAGTTAGGGTTTTGTTGGTGCGTAGTGTTGAACCTTGGGTCTGCCCCTGTGCCAAAACATACCATTCAATTGGTAGCATCATCATAGCCATACAGGCTATCTCATGATTAGATCGCGAGCACCATCATCACTATCAGTATCATTTGATAGCATCAACTGCATCATCTCTCAAAGCCATACTCCATCTAAGTAATCAGGCATGATGTTGAATAAGTCACTCACTCCACAAAGTGATACAAGAACCATTCTTCTAATCCAAGCATATGTCCAAGAAGAATAACTATTCCAACAGATGTTGGAAGTCACGCCATGGGCTACAAGGACTATTTTTCTAATCCAGACATATGTTCTAGAAGAATAAATGTCCTGGACCATTTTTTGTCTAAAGAATGTTTGTCCATCAGCACACTAACTATCCATCTAGCTAATAATCATTTTCAACACTATTGATAGTCTACATGGCAATCAAAACAATGTCATTCAATAGAACACAACTGTGTCTATCCATAGTAGTACACAACTACTATCCAGTGGTACACAACCACACCAAGTAGCACACGGCTACTTAATCAGCGACACATAGTCACAACCAGTGGAACACATCCACCACAGTAGCATACATCTCTATTGTCCAGAGACATATAGTCTCCATAGCAATCATATCATATGATATCAACCTGCATAAAACAATATCACGATATAAATTGAGTCATCTGGGCCATTCTTCCACTCACATATGTGAGATCTGGAAGAGCATCTCCCCTCATACAGTAAAAACATCAACCATGAGCTATCTAGACTATTCTTCCCAAGCATGGAAGAATAATTGTCCCTGATTTCTGAGCCTGGACCATTCACCTAACTGGGCCATTCCTCCAGCACTAAACATAGTGCAACCTGGATAGAATGAGTCTACCCTAGGGAATGTTTGTCCCTGAATGTTGAACCTGGACCATTCACCTAACTGGGCCATTCATCTGGCACTAAACATAGTGCAACCTGGAGAGAATGAGTCTGCCCTAGGGAATGACTGTCTAAACCATTTCCTAATGGAAATGACTGTCCTGCACCAACCTCCATAACAGAGCATTCTTCAAAACTGCTCACAACAGTGAACTTCGAAAGAATGATTGCCCGGCGAGGCAAACCATTCTACTTGACCACTACTCAGAGTGACTGCTAAGAAGAATGACTGTCCTAGACCATTCCCCCACACTGGCCACAAGGGGAATCATTGTCTATGGTGCATCAACAAGCTATCGAACCATTTTCATTACGAAAATGATTGTCCGATTTGGACCATTTTCTGAACTGGAAAATGCATGTCCGTCAGAAATCTCAAACCACTTTCCGAACTGGAAAGGAACTACTCATCCTGGACCATTTTTCGAACTGAAAAATTACTGTCCATAAATCAATAACACATCAGTGCTCCCTCCCAACCTGGGAGTAATCTCTTCCTTTTTTTTTTAATAAGGAAGTCGTCTCCATGAGCTCCAGCGTGTTTCTTGAGTACGCAAACCTTTTCATCTTGGACAGAGGCTTTACCAAAATATATGTTATCTGCTCATCTGTGGAGATATATTAGAGAACCACTTCTCTTTTCAGGACTTCATCACGAAGAATGCAATGTTTCATCTCAGTGTACTTCGGTCTGTCTGAAACATTGGTTTTCTCTGAAGGCTTCATATAGCTCTAATCATTACAATATATCATGGTTGAATTCAACACTTTTGTTTCCTGCTAGCTCATGACATCATGGCAAGGCTCAAAATGAAACATATCCAAGTAGCACTTCTTCTGTCATCATGAGAGTTTGTCATGGATTAGCAATCCATCATCCTGGACTTCTGAGTAACCATTCTAAAGAATTATCTCTGTTATAGAAAGTTTTCACTACGTTTCTGTTGTGCATGAGAGGCTTTGTACCAAGTTGTTTGAATCCATACAAGATCTTCTTCCATCTGCATACAAGGGTCTCTTTCTACCTTGAGGTTGCTCTACATGCGCTTCTTGTTCAATTACTCTATTGAGGAGAACAGTTCTTACATTCATCTGATGTAAACTCCAACCCATGGATATTGCAGAAGATATAATGGCTCAGGTAGAGGTATGTCTGGTTACTGGAACAAACTATCATCATAGTCTTATCCCTCCATCTGGGAGAACCTCTAGTTCTGAATCTTACAATGCTTCCATTCATAAGTCTTTCATACACTTTTCTTCATCACAACTTCCATTTATTCTGCTTGATTGTTTCTAGTGGGTTCAAACCAAGCTAGTAGTCTTGTGATTTTTGATATAATGACTGGTTGTTCTGGCTTTTCTTTCTCTCTTGGAATCTTCATGTTCTTCCTCATGTTTCTCTTTAGCTCTTGGGTCCATGGAATTTTCTATAGATTCCATGCCCTGAAGATTCCAACTTCTTCCTTTTATCATAGGATCATGGATGTGGACGGACAACCAGAGATACTTTAAGGCTTCTTTTCGAAGAAGACTTCTTCTAAAGTCAAACTGAACACGTGTTGCTTTTCATGGCTTCTACCATCAATGGGAACATGGATAGATACTTCATAATCCTCAATGGATCATATTATTTAGGATTAGCTCCCTCCTAATCCTTGCTTCATGTGTGGATGCATGCTCTTCTTTTGGAATTATATAATCAGCTCTCTCCATCTAAGAGAGTCCATGCTTTCGTCTGCATAGTTATTGCCTTCTGCAAAGTGTCACAAGTCTTTTTCTAATTTCCTCTTGATTGTTGACTTCTTTCTTCAAGTTTGATTTTGATTTCAACTTATCATGCCGTTGTTACTTATGTAATAGCTTCCACGGGAATTGTTACAAAGGATTGCCAATGTACTTCATCTTTTCATGTGTATATCGTGATAGCAATTATTATCTTGTTATTCTTCCATGGGTATTGTTTCTCTTTGAACATCTTATCTTCTAAGAAATAGATATGCAAGATATGTATAGAAACTATGTAAACATGGTATGTACAAGAATTATGAAGAATATTGTTGCCTTGTCTTAGAAGAAGAAGTTTGTTTTATCCTGCTTGGCCTTCTTTGAGGGTTCTCTTTCTTCGGCAATAGTTGCTTCGTCTGTTTCCTTCCTTTTCTTTAACTCAGGACAGTGTTTCCACGATCTTTCCTTTCACAATATCCAACACTTTATTCTTAGCAAGGATGAGGTCAATCCCTATCTTCCACGTTCTGAAGTTAGAACTTAGAAGCCCCTTCTAACTTGCTTTCTGACTTAATAGAGTAAGTCATAACTGCTTTGACTTGGTCAACCTTTGACTTTGACCAAAAAATCATACTTGATGTCTTAGCTTACTGAGGGTACCAGGAGGTGTGTTAGGTTAAGGTGTACCAAGCTATCCAGAAATTAGGTCAATCTCTTCACTTAAGGTGCCTCAACAAGAGGGTTAGGGTTTCATTGTTGCAACAAAAACTAACTGCAACTGTAACTGAGCAAATCCTCCCAATCTATCTTCCAGTGGTTAGACTATCCGAAGATAGTGTGGGCCCATAACCTGTTAGAAATAATGATTCCAAAAGAAAGCCCTTGGCCTAATAGCCAATCAATGTAGCGTAACTCTCTCCAAATCTAGCACACAAGGCAAAAAATCCAAACCATAACCAATAGAAAGTCTGAGCCTAAGCCAAGAATACAGGTTGCAGTAGTTGTAGCTACAGCTACTCCCAAACTTGCGCACTTACCCAGTTTATGGAATGTGCACTCCTATATTTCTGCAGTTGCGAGCTGTGTCCTCTAAATAAGCTCTAACATCCTGTATTTATATTGTTTTTCCTGAGTTGTCTGGGCCGACTTCTCATTATGGAGGCTAAACACTTAATATTAAATATTTCCTTTAACCGACTTGTCTTCTAGGGTTATGTCCAATGTTTTAGGGTTTCTTCTTGCTTCCCGGAATATTATATTCTTGTCAGGGTTACATGTGAAGGTTAATACCTCCCACAGCTACCATAATATCAATAGATCTCATCCACACATACTTTAGGTTTTCTCATGTTTCCTTAAGAGGGGCGCATAGGGCAAAGGAGGCTTATTATGCCTTGTTATGTTCACCAAGAGAGTTGAGAAAGGAGCATGAGGATGAGGTTGGAGGCATTGAGTGAGGAAAGCTTGGGCGCCCCCATTCATGGAGGTATCCAGGAGGCTTACACCTTCATTTATTTGTGGAGAGTGTACTTGCTAGGAGGAGGGCGCACAGCTAGCAGGGAGGACTTGTAAAGGTTAGTTTGCCTTGTGGACAATTTCAGTGGAGAGCTACAACACAAATTCAAAGTTTGGTGCAAGGGTTTCTCCATCAGAGCTTCCAGTTGGCAGAGCACTTCAGTTCAGTGGTCTTGGCAACTTGTAAGGAGGGCACACCATCCTAGGGCACATCTCTACCATTTGGACTTATGTTTCAGCTTGGTTCAAGCTGTTATTGTATCAGGTTCATCTGTTTATTGAACTTGTTGTATTCCACCTTCTATTCTCCACATTTATACACTCAAATTCCAAACCGGTTTTCCCCGGGGGAGTTTTATCCAGGGTCATGTTGACCAAAAATACCTGTGTTCATTTTCATGTATGCTAGTGTTTAGAATAACATTATTTCAGCTCTAAAAGATCTCTAGGTGTGTTACATAGTTTATGGTATGCATGTGCTAACATCTTGTGACAAAAACTACATGTTAGAGCACCTAAATGGCCTATGTAACCATAACAAAACAGCAAAGAAGTTATTGAATAGTTTGTTGTTATAAAAGAACAGCAAACCCTTGTTTGACAGTTGAAGCTTAGAGCCAACTTGAGGTCAAAGACAGACCTAGTTGGCAGCTTGTTAGAACCTAGAAAATCTTCAGTTGGCATCCAAAAAAATTTTAAGAAATGTAGAGAGGTTTTCCTTCATGCCATCCAATGCGCTGAGCATGGTAGTAAGTGTAGCAAGTTGGTCATTAACTATAGCAAAGTTTTTGTCAGTATCAGCTTGAGCTTTCATGAATTTGGTGGCCAAGGCTTCACATAGTTGTTCCATGTTCACAATGCGGCAATCCACACAAAATTACTAACTAGAAAGTGGTAGGAATGTGATTAATGCAACTTTTTGGAGATGTTGAGATAGGAAGTTAATAATGGGGTGTGTGGATCCACATAAAAAAAGGCTTATGGAAGAGGGGTGCCACTACGATCAACAAAACGTCGTGATCTATTAGGTCGCAAATTAGGGTCTTGGTGGGTTCACTTTAAAATTTATTTCTTTCTTTTCACTTCTTCGGAGTTATACTCAAAACTGAGAAATATTGCACTAACAGAATGCTCAAATTCTTAATACTGAAGATTGTGTAGGAATTTCCCAAACTAGAAGTAGGAAGCAGGGTTTCCAGTGATCCAAATTTCAATAGAACCCCTTGTTTTGGAATTTTTCTAGACTAACAACGAGGATTAGGGTTGCAAGGGTCCTAAGGACAAAGGAGTGCCCTGTGTTATAGCTCTTTGATATACTTGTGGGGTCCAACAATAGTACTTGACCCAATATCTCAGGGCTTTAACTAAGGAGGTTTGATCGTACCTTTAATCGTACCACTCAATTACTCAGATACGCGAGAGTTGTCTTCCTGAGTGTTGTTCCCGATGCCACTACAGTAGTCAGGTGGTCAAGCGGCTGATCTAAGGCTGGTTTTAGGACACCTATAGGACTTCTAATATACCCAAGGGTACATGGAAGTGAATTCCATATAAAGGTGTTGTCTAATGTGGTACTACTCGAAGGGGTACCAACTAGGGTTACAAGGGTTTCCAACCAGGTGAAACCTCTTGTATTTCATGTGTGTATGCTTCCTCGACTGAAAGTTTACCTGCTTAACGACAAATCTTTATGTTATTTATTGACGTCGAAACACATCTCGAGCCTGAAAAAAAATTGCTCTAGAAATGGTGCTAGGAAAATGCTCTAATACCACTTGTGATACACCAAATAGAATATTTAGAGCATAAATCACAGATATTACTTAGATATATCGCAAAAAGAACAATGAACAATGGACAATATGAGAAAAATATGATACCTTTATTGATATGGAAACAATGTCCACTTGCATCTTCGAGGGGGCAACCTCCAACAGAGTAGAGCTAATATTACAAATGATTTCCAAGACACCTTTTACAAATGCTTCTATGTCTTTATATAGTACTTTCTATCCCCTAAGAACATTCTAAAGAAGGAACTTTCTAGTAGGCGGAACCTTCTAGTAAACCTTCTTACAATAATTGTGTTACTACTACATAGGCCTTGTTTACTAATGATGGCCTCCATACATAGCAATACATAATAATCTATCTACTTAGGGGGTTAGGGAGGTTAGGACCCTAATAGTAGGGCATATCTCTGAATCTAACTCTTGTGATTTCATCAACCATTTTCTCAGCCTTCCATTAAGCTCAGACTGACTCAATAAGTGTTAGATTCATAATGAAGAAAATAGCAGAAACATAATGTAAATAAATGAAGCAATCAGGAAACTATGAAGAATAAAGATAAATAAACAAAGGCAGAAAAGGCATACTCTATTCATCAATGCTTCTGTAAATCATCATGTACATAGATGTACATATATAATACAAAAGACCATAATTGTCATGTAACTGAATAACAGTTAGGTTAACTTAACTATCCAACTAACTTATGATTAGTGTTTTAACATCCCCCCTTAATCATAAGTTCATTCTTGCCTGAAAAACTGCCACTACTTGACAATCACATGTGTCAAGTGAATATTCAGAGGGCTCATTGAAGATGCTCTCTGAACTCTGAAAAAAAATAGCAGAAGGTGATGTCTTCTACTAAATTGATGGTTTCAAGTTAACCACAAACTCATCTGGTGGTTTTAGGATGACCACAAACCAATCTGGTGGTTTCGGGATGATCACAAACCGAATGTCTAGCAGAAGCTTATGTCTTTTACTAAATGGCATGGTTTTAAGTTGACCATAAACTAACAAGAGCTCAAGGCTCAAAAATCTGAAAATATAACAAGCAGAACTTCATGTCTTCTGCTCAATTGGTGGTTTTAAGATGACCACAAACCATATCAAAAACAATATC
>ML779542.1:686217-706349 GCA_009831015.1 Picea engelmannii
TTGATGCCACACAATTCAATTTTGTATCCTGTTGTGCATGTGAAGAGCAATCGTTTGTTGCATGAATGCCAAAAAAACTACAGGATAACCAATAACGCACACAAAAATCCTAAGACCCCCTTATTCAATTTCGGGTGGGTCAAGGATGCAAAGACAAATATGCAATTTGTTAGGCCCCTTATAACACCTTTACAACCACCTTATAAATCCATTCTTATAACTCCATTACAAAAATCATACTAACCAATGCTCTTAACAATAGGTCTTATAACTCCTCTATGGAAAAAAACCCTTATAACTTCATGTACATTTAATTATAATGGAGAAAACTCCTCCATATAAATTTTCAATCTTATAACTCCCATATAATTCCTTAAAAAATATTATATCGCCTTTTTCTTTATAAAAAAGTATGCTTATGAGACACATGTTAAAACATAAGACTCCTTTGATAAGTGGAAACCCTTTTTTTTTAATTCTAAATTTAATATTAGTTGCTTTGACCTTTTAATCCCAATGGTCTCTTCCACTTAGTTTTCACCTAGTAGGGTTTCAAGGTTAATGTCAAATTTTCCAAGACAGATCAATATCAACATAACAATCATTTGGCATAAGCTTTGAACTATTCCTCAAAGATTTATATGCCACCGTCTATTCCTCAAAGATTTATATGTCACCGTCTATTCTTTTCTATTTTTATGCCAAAAAATTAAATAATACTTTCATCTTTAAAAATTAAAAAAAAACTCACATACCCTCTTCATCAGATTGACTGTCGATTATCTTCATCAAATCTTCGGATTGCAATACATGCCGTAAGCTCTTTCAGGCACGCACACACATCGAGAGGAATTCACAGCCTTGGAATCGAAATGGTTGTCCTCGTAGACATGTTTTCTTCTTTATTTTAATTCGCGGACAGCCAACCAAACAGCATGAAACTACCAAATTCCAGCATTCTATCACAGGCAACCCTAGACTCTCCTCAGCTTTCTCTGCTCGGCTCAAGAAAAACCAACAAACACCTCTGCGACTTCACAATTTAAAGTCTCAGCTCTTCACTGTGCACGAAATGATCAGCAAATGCAAACCAACAACTAGACTTCTCTTCGGATCTGCCTTTTCATGACTTCCCTCTCCTCGGGCTCAATTCAAACACGAATGGCAGCTAGGGTTTCCTCTTCCTTTCACAGACTGAAAAACGCCTTTGCTCTAATACCACTGTTAGATTCATAATGAAGAAAATAGCAGAAACATAATGTAAATAAATGAAGCAATAAGGAAACTATGAAGAATAGAGATAAATAAACAAAGGCAGAAAAGGCATACTCTATTCATCAATGCTTATGTAAATCATCATGTACATAGATGTACATATATAATACAAAAGACCATAACTGTCATGTAACTAAATAACAGTTAGGTTAACTTAACTGTCCAACTAACTTATGATTAGTGTTTTAACAGTAAGGCCTTAAGGGGGGAGAAAGTGACTCGAGCTTGGACATGCTGCCCCTAGATAAATTGGAAAAAAATTGCAACAACAAAAACATTGCCATCGGTTTATGTTTCAAAAACTGCATAGTGTATTTCATATTCTGTCACATCCTATTGTAAAAGAAATAGGCCTCTCATTAATTTAATCATCTATCCCCATTAATATTGTTGAGAGTGCATTATCTGAAACAAAAGTATAAACCAAGAAATCATTAGAAAAATCAAAGTTGACTAATGCATGGGAAACACTATGGATTTTTTAAGTTGGGTAAACAATTTCTTCATTCTAATGTCACATTTGAACCCAACATCTTTCTTCGGCATTGTTAGCATCATTTAAAATAATTTATCATGCAATCATCTTGGATATGGACTTCATTGTTGAGAGGCAGATAGCAAAAAATCAAAGGTTCTCGATGATCTAGATGGCTGTATTAGAGAAGGTATTGATGAGGCCAAATGCACTTACCAGCTTTTGTTGCTGATGGCAAAGAATTGTTCCATCTGTTTCTCTCTTCTACATCATTTCGTGCAAATTTCATGTTGGGTACATACCCTGCATCCTTTATCTGCCCGTACAATATCCCCATCTTAGTACAAATTTTCTGCATTTGTGGGGTGTAATCTATCTCCTGCTAAGAAAGCATGCAACTGTTTATTGACTTCAATCCAACTGCACCCTGGTTGTTTTTTTACCTTCCTAGTTTTCATCAAAGTTTGCACCTTTTCAATGTCATCCCACCTACCAACCGTGGCATAAATATTTGATAGCTGCAGATAAGGTGCAGAATTTTCAGGGTCCAACTCAAAAAGCTGTTCAGCGACACGTTTTCCTAGCTCCACATCGGTATGGATTCTACAAGCTCCAAGCAAAGATCCCCACACAGCAATGTCAGGTTTTATTGGCATGTTGTTGATAAAGTCTTGCACCTCATCCAAGTGCCCTGCACGGCCAAGAAGGTCAACCATGCAGCAATAGTGCTCCATCCTAGGAGTGATGTGGTAATATTCAGTCATGCAATCAAAGTATCGTCGCCCTTCATTCACCAAGCCTACATGGCAGCACGCAGATAGAACACCAACAAATGTGACATAATCTGGTTTTGTACCAGAATTTTGCATCTGTTCAAAGAGTTGAATGGCCTGGTTACCACACCCATGCATTGCATATCCTACAATCATTGAAGTCCATAAGACAACGTCTCGATTCGGCATTTTGTCAAATACTTTGTGTGCCTCGTCTATGGTCCCACATTTTGCATACATGTCTACAAGGGCACTTCCCACAAAAACGTCAGAGTGATATCCACTTCTAATTATGGTTTCATGGACCTCCTTGCCTTGTTCTAGAGCTGCCATGTTGGCACATGATGGAAGAACAATTGCCAAAGTTTCCTTGTTTGGCTTTACGCCTGCAAATTGCATTTGTTGGTAAAGATTTAGGGCTTCTTCATCATTACCACTCTGTGCATATCCGGCAATTATCACATTCCATGATGGCACATCTTGTTCAGGCATTTTTTGAAAGAATTTCTTAGCCTCGTTGATATGTCCATTCAAAGCATATCCTGAAATGACGGCATTCCATGAGATCGTGTCTTGTTGAGGCATTTTCAAAAAGAATTTGAGGGCTTCATCAACATATCCACACCGTGCATATCCTGCAATCATTGCATTCCATGATACCACATCGTGTTGAGGCATTTGGTTAAACACTTCATGTGCATTTTTTATGCTCCCACGTTTTGCGTACATATTGATGAGAGCACACCCCACAAAAAGATCGCATTGAAACCCACTTTTTATAATGTCCGTGTGGATCTCCTTACCCTGTTCCAGAGCTTCCGAGTTGGCACATGCTGAGAGAACAGTGGCAAAGGTTTCGGAATTGGGCTTTGCACCTGTAAGTTGCATTTGTCCGTAAAGCTTCAATGCTTCCTCACAATGTCCATTCTGTGCATATCCCCCGATCATTGCATTCCATGAGGATGCATCTCGTTCCGGCATTGTTTGAAAGAGATGATGGGCTTTTTCAACATTACCATTCTTTGCATAAGCAGATACCATTGCATTCCATAAAATCACATCTCGTCCCAGAATATTTCCAAACACTTCACATGCATCAACTATACTCCCACATTTAGCATACATGTCTACAAGGGCACTCCCCACAAAAGCATCAGTCTGAAACCCATGCCTGCATACATCTTCATGGATCTTCTCGCCCTGTTCCAGATCTGACAAGTCGGCACATGCTGAAAGAACAGAGGCAAAAGTTTCAGAGTTCGGCCTCACCTTTGTGGATTGCATTTGTTTGTAGAGATTGATGGCTTCCTCACCAAGCCCATTCTGTGCATATCCTGCAATAATTGCATTCCATGAAACCGCATCTCTTTCAGGCATTTCCCAAAAGAGCTTCAGGGCCTCATCCATATAACCATTCCGAGCATATCCCGTGATCATTATAGTCCATGACACCACATCTCGTCTGGGCATTTCTCGAAAAAGCTCCTCGGCATCATTGAAGTTCTCATTCTGTGCATATCCTGCAATCATTGCATTCCATGAGACCACATTTCGTTCGCACATTTTATCAAACACTTTGCGTGCTTCGTCTAGTCCTCCACATTTTGCATACATGACTAGAAGTGCATTCTCCACAACCACATCGAACTGATACCACCCAGTCCTAATTATCTCTTCGTGGATCTGCCTTCCATGCTGGATCGCTGCACAGACCGGAAGAACACTGGAAAAGGTGAAGTTATTGGGTTCAATCCCCACTTGTTGCATTTGACGAAAGAGTATCAAGGCCTCGTTGGGAAGCCTGTGAGTTACATAAGCTGTGATCATCATCGTCCATGACACCACACTGCGCTTGGCCATGTGATCGAAAATCCTGCGAGCGTCCATTAAACACCCACACTTCGCATACATGTTGAGGAGCGTGTTTTCTATAAAGCCGTCTGCCTGAAATCCCGTCTGAGCCATGTGGGCATGGACGAGTTTGCCCTCTGCAAGGGCTTTCTCCTTCACACATCCGTGCAGCAAAGAAGTATAAACAGAGGAGTCTACAAACGCAGACTGGTTTATAGTATTGAGAATTTGCAGCGCTTCTTTCAATCGGCCATTGTTGCACGCTGCTCTTACTTCCTCACTCATTGATGATGTGAGTTGCCTTGCCATTGGTTTTACGAGGGGTGAATGGAGTCAATGGCCTGCTGCTCTCAAATTCAAGGATGGGATAAACAAAGAAAATTATAATGCCCTTATTCACAATTCTTAGACGGTTTCAAAGGCTCGGCGCTTTTGATAGACTGCGATTTTCTTTAAACTGCAGGCATTATGGAATTGGCCGAGCATATTGATGACAAGTAAGCAGTTATGTGTGATACACATGAATAAGCTCCTACGAAGATGAACGGGGTTGTACACACTGTTTATCCTAGAAATAACTGGTTGTCCATGGTGCTCTGCAATTGCAAAAACCGAGTTTTGACACCTAGTGTTGTGAATTTTTGCATCGAATCACGTGGCTTGACGATGATGATATTGGTTCAATCCCCTATGTCTGGAATTTTGATTGATCATCATGTGAATTGTGTGTTGATTCATTTTGGTGCTAAATCGAATCGATCTAACCAAAAATGTTTCGATGCCCGGGCAAGCAAGTGCATTGGCGAAGGCGTTGAATGCCATCTCGACCTCCTATTTAAATTTGCTAATATCTTCTTCTCTAATTGTGATTTCTTGGCTTGCAGATCCCACCGTTGTTGGGTGTTCAGGGATAGACGTTGAACCACATTCTCGTCATCTACAGAAGGGGTAGCAGGGGTAACAAAGCACTAGTCCAACAAAGGGCTCTCTGATCATCACCGCCATCGTTCAAATTGAACTCTGGAACGGGACTTCTCTCTAGACTTGCTCTGCTTGGAGTCAACCACATCATCAAACAAGGGATTATCAACAGAGCTTTGCCCTCGATCGAATACCAGCTCCACAAATGGAAGCAGTTGGCTGAGATTATGTCCGAGTCGGGGTTTACTTCCCTAGGCCATCAACCTGCTCTTCTTCTCATCGTATTCGACTTTATGATAATATCCATAATGCTCGCCAAAGTGCTTCTTGAAACAAAGGAGTATGAATAGAGTTTTGCCCTCGATCGAATACCAGCACAACAAATAGAGGGAGTTGGCTGAGATTCTGTAGGAGTCGGGGTTTCCTTCCCTAGGCCATCCAGGGCTGGAATTTGACGTCTTGAGGACGGTTTCCCCTCCAAGGGATACGAATTCCAGGTACGTCAACAATGACATGGATAGGGTACCTGTCATAATTTCTCTAGATACTTACAGGCCTATAGAGTTTAATGCATGGTTTGGGAGGGGCTATGACACTTAGCCATTATTGTTAATGACACTTAGGCAGGGGTTTGTTGAATACCTAAATGAAATTAGGTGTTGTTCGAGTCCATCGTAAGTGTCTTGGGAATTCCCAATGTCCATAGGCCATAATCCATTTATGATATAATTTTGCTTTGCGAGTCTTCTTAGTATTAGGTTTGTTGTGAGTGTGTTGCTTCAACGTACACTACATTGACTTTCAACTTCCAAGGGTTTGAAGGTGTTTGATGAGATGAGCAGGTCCAAAGGGTTTTTTTTGATGGCGAAAGATCACCCTATTAAAGTAAGCTCATTGGGGATTTGAATTGATTTAATTAAAATCTTATGTTTGCAACATAGATACCAATATTCACAAATTACAATAAAAATGTTTGTCAAAGCGACTTTAAATATAGTCTCACACGATTCTCATGATATATCAATCTTCAAATCACAATCTCATGATATTGATCTTCAAATAGTGAATTATTAGCATTTCACATGGTTGTAGGGGATGAGATAAAAGTTCTTCGCGATGGATCTACATGCTGCCCCGTTTCTTCTAGATGCTACGAAATCGAACTGTGTGGGCATCCGAAGGCTTCCACGCAGCGTCGGAGGGGACAGATAAGGAAAGAAAGTTGGTGGAAATAGACATGACACCAATTGTTACCGATTTTTATATTAATTCGTGTAGCATAAAAAAATTTAAAAGAAAAATATGAAGTTCTCCAATGTTGTAGTATATGATTATTGTCATTCCATTTCCTAGTTCATTCCAAGTGTCATTAAATCACATGTTTTGGTGAGTTATTACCTATTAATCTCAAACCCTAATTGATCTGCCATTCTTTGTTGATAGCCCAGATTTATAATCCACAAGTAATCTACTTTCGAAGTGGTCACATATGCATTTTCGTTGCTATGAGCTAACAAGGTATTGCACTAAGATTTATTTGATTTTTTTTATATGTTGTTGTGTTATATTAGCCCTTCATGGGTCTGTCATTTGCATGTTTTCCCTTAACCTTTTTGGTTTGTGTTACATTTAGGATGATAACTTATGTTTTTGAAAACGTTTTTGTCCTATTATCCTTCTTCTAGATGTTTTCCGCATGTTTATTGTAGAAATTCAACATCAATAGATTTTTGGGTCATAAGTGTTGATTGATTTCAGGTTTTTTGTGTTTAGAAGAGATAAACTATGGAATGTTTAGGTGTTCCATTTAGGGGTTTTTTTCCCTATGATATGTTCTCTACCAACAAATTGGGCATCTCTTTCTCTTTGTACCTATCAAATATCATATGTGGTATGAGTATTATGTTTGTTGTAATTTTTGTTGTCTTTTTTTTATTCTATCTTCCCAATGCTATTTTATCGTGATACAGAGGAATTTAATTTCCTGAAAAATAAAAAATACAGCCATGAAAAGACCAACTAAATATTCAACTTCTATGTACCTTGTTCTAGAAGACAAAATAGATACTCTCCAGTGACAATGCACATGCTATTCAATTTGTGGTGGTGAAATTTGCATATAACAAAACAAAAGAATTTGACACTCATGAATTTGCATATAACAAACAAAAGAATTTGACACTCATGAATTTGCATAAAACATAAAATGACAGACATGAAAAGCAAAAGGTCGTCATCAAATTTTTACTTGACAGGCAAGGTAAATTTGAAATTATAGGCCTATTCTCATAATATTTGAATTGATGATATTGTCCATGGTGTTACCCAAAGTTCTTCTTATGTTGTTGTTGTTAGCGCAAAGGTTCTGCATATGCCATCAAACATTGACCTAAATGTCAAAAACTCTACTCTAACCAAACCCTCTATTTCAACAAATGTTAAGCAAGTACAACAAACACCAATCCCAATGGTGGAAAGGTCCCAATGTAAATTGGTCTAATAGATGTTTTCACTCAAATGTTTGGATGGGTTTTGATTCTTGATGAAAGATGCATTCATTCAAGGCTAATCCTTGTGTTTTTTGTGTGTGGAGGTTAATCTTAAAAAGAAATTCCCATGAGGTCCCCATCTTTTTACTGCTAAAGGAGTTCATTTTTAAAAAGTTGAACATTGAATATATGCCATGCATGTGTTACATGTCAATGTCAAGATCTCTTTATAAGAAAATTCCCTCTTCATAAGCCTAACTCGGTGACTCAACAATCTAATCCCTTAGATACAATGTCTCAAGATTTGGTGAAGGACTCTTCAAATTATTCTCAAGGAGCCCTGGATTTTTGTGACTCGAGGCATGACTACTCAAGAGTAAGGAAAAGAACGTCATACCTCTCAAAGTTGGGTTGGTTCACATTATTCTCGACCTAATCCTAATTATAGTAGGGATATACATAAAGGAGGGAAAATGGAATATAACAAAGAGAAGTATCACTGAGCCAATGCTTTTAGAAATGAAAAAAGTCAACATGGGGGGGACTTTAATTCACATCATAAAACTTACAAACATGTGATCAAACAACCTTCTAGGCACTAATGATTGAAGCTCCTCTTGAATGAAGTTGTCTATTTTATCTTAGAATGTGAGAGGGATGACTATCATCTTAGGATAATTAGACACTTGGGAGTTAGTAAAGTTCAACTTTGTCTAATATGTCTTTAGGTAAAAGTGTGTTTCTTTAGTATGCATTTGTAGTTATGTAATCCGACGGTCATGATATGTTCTAGACATAGAGTGATCCAACAGCTCATATTCTCCTCAATTTTAACGACTATATTGATCTATGGCTTGGCACCCAATTGGTCCATGATCTCTATTTAAAGAGCATGGAGGTTCATTTGTTGATGATCGATTGTGAGAAACTCTCTTGTAAAATGTTTTTCTTTTGCATTAATATATTGCCTTAAATGGCCATGTTGGTTGGGGTCGTTGATTGTTTCCCTCTTCGAGGGTTTTAACTGTTGATTTTTCTATGAGCAAGGTTAAGCATGAAGTTCATTCAATTTTAGCATTTGTCTTAACCATAACCAATAATGTTGCAGCAACCAAGATCACAAGAAGAATCACCATGCACAAGAACACGAGAAGTATCCTGGGAAACCCTTCTCAACAAGGGAAGAAAACCCAGCCAAAACGTTTGTTATATTATTCAAGAGAAAGACCTTCACCACCAATAATACCTAGCACACAAGAGGGTGCTCAAACCCTAGAAGACTAGTGCCTAAGAGAGTTGCGCACTTTTACCAAGAAGATGTACTTGCTGAAATTTCCAAACTCACATGAAAGATATGATTCCTCAATGGGGAATTTACCTTTACTTATACTAAACTAAACCTGTCAACAGAAGTGTCTATTGGCACAATAGGGTCGACCTCACAAGCTCACAATATAATTAATATTAACCAGATTATGTATCTTTTACATTTATTATTGATCACATTAAGGTGGGGTCGACCTGTACCCTTTACATTACAATTAGGGTTACAGGAAAGTCTTACTCTTGAACAATATAGCAAGGGATCTTATACACCCACTAGTTCTCATCCACTAGGGGCACATCCATAGGGATGTCCATATCTTTGTCTCACACCATTATGTTACGAGGAAAATCTCTCTATGGCTAGGGTGAACCACAACAGACGGAAATGACTGCAGAAATCAACTCTATCCCAGAAACATGTTATATAAACCAATGTGCAAGCAAGATAAGAAATAGGCCTACCTCATCCAGATGTTCGATGATGTCCATCGTTGAGCACTTTGACCCAAAGCTATATACCTGCAATAAGTTCTCAACAAACAAGCAAAAACAAGCATATGGTGGCAATATAGAAGATTAGCACATTAGATAGCATAATCCATCAATATACATAACAAATATGCCCATGGATAATAACTCATATATTTGCAAGATATTAATTGGATGGGAAAGGAGTATTTCTATTAATAAATGATCAGCATAAGTGAAAATATTACAAACTTTCGTGTCGGCACGATTCGAAATCGAGAAACCAAGTTCCTTCCAATTTGGCCTCCACCACTTCTGATCTGGATTTTATGAGCAGAACGAAATGAATACAGATTATTAAGAGGTTCTTAACACAAAATAACAGAGATATAGTAAAAATGGTTTTCTATTCAATAACGAAATAAGCTAAAGCTGTAAAATGCAGCAGAAACAAGCTTGTTGGAATGGTGGCGGCTTATCTCTGAGAAGAGATGTGACAGCAGCGCGCATTCGCAAGAAGAAGGTTACAATGAGGCTTTGAAGGCCTTTTTACAATAATAAAGAATGCCAAAAACCCTAGACATCCAAAAACCTAACCCTAGGAGATGAAACGCCAAAAGTCATGTAGGCCCCGTTTGGGTAAGCTAGTACATTAATTTCCCGGGGTCG
The DNA here is from genome assembly GCA_009831015.1 of Picea engelmannii. Taxonomy (NCBI): domain Eukaryota; kingdom Viridiplantae; phylum Streptophyta; class Pinopsida; order Pinales; family Pinaceae; genus Picea; species Picea engelmannii. Next base: position 696,465 of record ML779542.1, read on the forward strand.
TAACTTTTGCATACAATCTCCGTTTTAGGCGTGTGATAGCCCGTTGGAAAGGTATCATCGAGAAGATTCCTTTTGGGGGCTCAATCATGCCTTTGAATATCATTGAGGAGCTCAATACCAAAAAACCTTCATTTAGGCCCTCAAAATGGCCCTGGAAGTAAAAACTGCTAAAAATAGTAAATTGCCAAAAATGTCAGAAAATTGTTTTGAGCCAGTTGGAAAAGGTGGGTGGCCACCGATATCCATCTGGATCAATCCTCCCTCCTTAGGAATCAATGGTCTCCATTGCGTTGAGGTCCCCCATTAGATGAGGAAATTTCTGTTGAATTTGGCCCCGGGTAAGCCAATTGCCTTGGTGTAGGAGCTGCCCTGCTTTGACGACTCGATAAAGCTGGATCCTTTGTTGTCAAGTGCCCTTGATTTGTTTGTCCACAATCTGATCATTGGATGCCTGTTGTATGTAGTCGGGGTTGAGCTCTGTTGGTGTCAACTGTTCTGCTACTTCTGAGGTGTGCAATAATGGTGGGAAATAAGGGCGAAGGAGATCCACGTTGAACACTGGGTGCAGGCCAAAGAAAGGAGGAATGTTGCGCTCAAAAGAATTATCCCCCATGGCCTTGGTGATAGTGTACGGTCCATAACAGAGTGGGTGAAGCTTCTGATGGGGTCCTGTAAGGCATTCTTTTTGCAAGTGCAACCGAACTTTGTCGCCCACTGAAACTTATGCGGCACCCGATGTTGATCATGGCGCTGTTTGTATTTGTCATTGGACTTTTGTAGGATATCCTGAACCTATTGGAAGATGTGCTGGATCCACTCAATGAACCAGGTGGCTTTGTCAGCTTCAGTTGGAGCAGGAGATGAGTCAGTCAAGGTGACCGCAAGGGGAAGTGCAACATCTATGGGACCCAATGGTTGGAATCCCAACCCCACTTGAAAGGGGCTGTGGCCGGTTGAGATATGCAAGGCTCGGTTGTAGCTATGTTGGACATAAGGAAGGCTCTCATCCCATGTGTGAGGGTTCTTTGAATTATACATGTGAAGGATATGCACAATCATTCGATTTACAACCTTGGTTTGGCCATCTGTCTGGGGGTGGAAGGCCGTGGATTTGGTGAGCTTGGTGTCCAGCAGTGACCAGAGGCTTGACTAGAATGTGCTAAGAAATAGACTATCCCGATCTGAGACAATGGTTTGTGGGATTCCAAAATGTACCCAGACTCGTTTAAAGAAGAGCTTGGCAGTGGGCTCTGTTGTGATGCTCTCCTTGCAGGCAACCATAATCGCCATCTTAGAAAAGTGATCAACAACCACAAAAACACAGTCATTTTCCCGCTTGGTGGATGGGAGGCCCGACATGTAGTCCATTGAGATGGATTCCCATGGCCTATCAGGAATAGGAAGAGGGGTGTACAAGCCCTATTTCTTAATGGTCGGTTTGGCAATAACGCACGCAGTGCCGGACCTGATATACTTGTCGACTTCCTGTCAAAGTTTCGGCCAGTAGAAATGTTTATGTAGCATCGCCATAGTCTTTTTGACGCTGAAGTGTCCTGCCACCCGATTGTAGTGAGCTTCCCAGATCAGCTTCGCTCGCTCGCTTGATGGAACACAGATATGGCCCAGAAGACACAACAACCCATCCTAAAGATGGAAATTATCGACAACTGCATTTGCACCCAACATTTGGTAGGTGGTGGTGAAGTCAAGTTCTGTCTCATAGAGTTGGGGCCATCCAGATGTCTCATGGCTGCAAGAGTCTAGCACTGTGGTGAGTGTCACGACTGGCGGTCTGCTGAGGAAATCAGCGACGCGATTGGTGCTTCATGTTTTATATTTGATGTTGAGGTGGAATTGCTGCAAGTATGTGGACCACTTTTGATGGCATTCATTTTGCAGTTTTCCTTGTGTCTGCATGAACTGCAGTGGCTTATGATCAGTGTGGATGACTGTCTCATTCCCAAGAATGTAATGTCTCCACTTGTGACATGCTTGCACAATGGAGTACATTTCTTTGTCGTAAGTAGGGTACTTACGAACAGTATCTGACAGTGTCTCACTATGATAGGCCATGGGGTGGTCATGCTGAGTGAGAACGATGCCCACGGCATAGTCTGAAGCATCTGTCTCGATCTCAAAGGGATGTTGCAGGTCTGGTAGTGAAAGTACTCGGGTTGAACACAAGCGTTGCTTCAAATCATCGAACGCTTGTTGTTGGGACCGACCCCATGCAAATTTCTCCTTACCACCACCCCTGTTTATTTGGCCGAGGGCCCATGTAATATGGGAGAAACCCAACTCAAACCTGCGGTAGAAATCAGCAAGTCCCAAGAAGCTTCGAAGCTTAGTGAGTGTTGTTGGGGCTAGCCAGTCATGAATGACTTGGATCTTGGTTGGATCCACATGTACGCCATGCTGATCAATGATGTAGCCCAGGTAATGGAACCTATCCATGCCGAAGGAGAATTTTTCCAAGTTGGCGTATAGCTTGTGCTGCCACAGGGAGTGCAGAACCTGTTGAATATGTTGCAAGTGTTCGTCCCAAGTCTTGTTGTAAATTAGAATGTCATCTATATACACCACTACAAAAGTATTGGTGAATGGTCGCAGGATATCATCCATCATCCTCATGAAAGTGGTTGGAACATTTGTCAAACCAAAGGGCACGACCAACCATTCAAAAAGTCCTTCCTTTGACTTGAAGGCGGTCTTCCATAAATCTGTCTGTTCTATCGAGACCTGGTGGCAGCCAGACTTCAGATCAATCTTACTGAAGTATTTGGCCCCCGTGAGTTGATCAAGGAGGTCATCGATTCGGGGAATCAGGTACCGATTTCTGACAGTGATTTTATTCAAAGCCCGGTAATCAATGCAGAGTCGCCAGGTTCCATCTTTCTTCTGTACTAGCACGATTGGGCTCCCGCAAGGTGATGAGCTAGGGCGTATGTGCCCCTTTTGGAGCAGTTCTTGGATATGTCTCTTGATCTCCTCATTCTCTAACAAAGAGCGACGATAGACTGGCCCATTAGGCAGTGATGTGTCGAGGGTCAGATCGATGGGGTGCTTGACCTGGTAGTGCAGAGGTACCCCTGTAGGTGAGGAGAAGATATCCGAGTATTCTTCCATGACCTTATCTACTTGCTTCTGCTGTGTGGAGAGGTCGGTCGCAGAGACCCTGGATGTGGCTGCGATCTTTCGCTTATTATGAGAGTGAATCACGAAGAAGACAAACTTCCTTGTCTGAGAGATGACCTTCCTACATTACTTAGCAGAGATCAAGGAAATAACACTAGGTGGGACTGCCTCGGGTATATTGTACAATTTCCTGTTCAAAGTAATAATAACACTACGAGGCCTAGACTCATACACAACATGATGTTTCCATAAATAAGGTTGGCCCAAAAGAACATCACAAACTTCAAGAGGAGAAACATCACACAATACCTCGTCTTTGAAGGGATTGATGCTATACGACAGTCGACATTATTTGATCCAGGTGGATATCGGTGGCCACCCACCTTTTCCAAATGGCTCAAAATAGTTTTCTGGCCATTTTGGCAATTTACTATTTTTAGCAGGTTTTAACTTCAGGGGCCATTTTGAGGGTCCAAATGAAGGTTTTTCGAGATCGAGGTTCTCAATGATAGCCGAAGGCATGATTGAGCCCCCAAAATGAATCTCCTCGACAATACCTTTCCAACGAGCTATCACACGCTTAAAACGGAGATCGTATGCAAAAGTTACGACCCCAGGAAGTTGATGTACTCACTTACCCAAACGGGGCCCACATGACTTTTGGCGCTTCATCTCCTAGGGTTAGGTTTTTGGATGTCTAGGAATTTTGGCATTCTTGATTATTGTAAAAAGGCCTCCAGAGCCTCATTGTAACCATCTTCTTGTGAATGCGAGTAGCCGTCAAATCTCTTCTCAGAGATAAGCTACCACCATTCTAGCGAGTCTTTCACTCTGTATTTTACAGTCTCTATACATTTATTTCATTAATAGAAATCATGTATTACTGTATATCGTTGAATCTTGTTATATTTCCGCTATATCTCTATTATATTTTTGTCTCTCTTGCAATATCTCTGAATATTTATGTGTTATATCTCCGCTCTCATTTCGTGCTGAAAATAATCTGGATCACTGTTGGCCGACGCGGAGATCGCTTCCTTGGCAGAGCCATCCAATGGTGTAGGGTTGTGAGTGCGGCGTTGTTGGCAGGGCCAGCCTCTTGACGACCTCTACTGATATGAGGTTCTTCTGGCTACCGCTCTCAACGATGAAGTGCAACGGGGTGCCTTTTACCCACATTTGTGAATGGAAGAGGCGCTCTCCTTCTTCTGGCTCGTCTGGTTCACCAGGATGGATCTTGGTGGTAGCAACGATGGCACTGGGTTCCACATTAATGATTTGTCTTCCCCATTCTGGTTTTGTCTCGAAGTCAGGATCTGCATCTGGTTCAGAGGCTTTCACTTCGGCCACCAGCGACTACTTTGAGCGACAGTCAACAGTGTTATGCCAAGGGCTCTTATGGAAGTTGCACCACTTCCTGGTATCTTTCTTTGTCTTTCTGGTGTCCTTCTTTGCTTGCAGCTTGTACTGGTTGTCTTGATACTATCCATCTTTGCTATGTCCTTTGTTCGGTGGGTTAGGGCCGCCCTTTCCTGGCTTTTGTTGTGAGGGGTTCTCAGGCCCAAATATCCGCGTCTTTTGTTTGAGCTTCTGCTCGATTTTGATGGCATATCGGTAGGCCGCACACAAGGATGAGATGTCTAGAAATTCCATTTCAGTCTAAATGTATCTATGTAGAGCACCGCGATACTTGAGCACCAGATTTCGCTCCGAATCTTTGATACCCAACTTGGTGCACAAGGTATGGAAGATATTTGTGAAATCTGGCACTGCTTGGTCTCTTTCTTGCTGCAGTGTGGTCCATTTGGTATACAGGTCGTCATAACTTCTGACAGGGTAGTATTGTTCCTTAATAGCATCCCTGAAGGATTCCCAGGTGGAGGTCACTGAAAATAATGAGGTTTCCTCTGTTTCCTTTTGCTCACAGAAAGTTTCCCACCAATCTTTGACATGGGGAACGACTTTGAGGAGTGCAAAAGTAATCTTTTCTCTATTCGAAAATTTATGAACAGAAAAATACCCTTCTAGTAGATTCAACCACTTATCTACAACATCTGCGCCTATCTGACCTTCAAATATAGGAATATCAAAGTTTATTTGTACCTTGAAGGGGGTGGCGCCTCTGTTCGAAGAAGATGCATCACCTGTTGGTAGTCGCCGAAGGATTTGCGCGAAGCTATCCATCATATCGTTCCTCTGTTGCGTGAGGGATTCCTCAATCAATAGTTTGAAAGGATCTCATGTCCCATCATCTTTCTTTTCTCCTGCCATGGGAGGTCACTTGGGCGTGTGAGAGCTTCTGTCCTCAAGAGAAACAAGCTCAAGGCCCAACTATTTGTACTTCGACCTCGTTGGGGACATGCATTAAGACGACAAGGAGCAGACCGCTCTGATACCAATGATTTGGATTTTATGATCATAACAAAATGAATACAGATTATTATCATGTGCTTAACACAAAATAACAGAGATACAGTAAAATTGGTTTTCTATTCAATAACGAAATAAGCTGAAACTGTAAAATGCAATGGAAACAAGCTTGTTGGAATGGTGGCGGCTTATCTCTGAGAAGAGATGTGACGACAGCGCGCATTCGCAAGAAGAAGGTTACAATGAGGCTCTGAAGGCCTTTTTACAGTAAGAAAGAAATCCAAAAACCCTAGACTTCCAAAAACCTAACCCTAGGAGATGAAACGCCAAAAGTCATGTGGGCCCCGTTTGGGTAAGCTAGTACATTAACTTCCTGGGGTCGTAACTTTTGCATACGATCTACATTTTAGGCATGTGATAGCCCGTTGGAAAGGTATCACCGAGGAGATTCATTTTGGGGGCTCATTCATTCCATTTGATTATCATTGAGGAACTTGATACCGAAAAACCTTCATTTAGGCCCTCAAAATGGCCCCGGAAGTAAAAACTGCTAAAAATAGTAAATTGCCAAAAATGTCAGAAAACTGTTTTGGGCCAGTTGGAAAAGGTGGGTAGCCACCGATATCCATCTGGATCAATCCTCCCTCCTTATGAAGCAATTGTCTCCATTGTGTTGAGGTCCCTCATTAGATGAGGAAATTTCTGCTGAATTTGGCCCCGGGTGAGCCACTTGCCTTGGTGTAGGAGCTGCCCTGCTTTGACGACTCGATAAAGTTGGATCCTTTGTTATCGTGTGCCATTGATCTGTCTATCCACAATCTGATCATTGGATGCCTTTTGTATGTAGTCAGGGTTGAGCTATGTTGGTGTCACCTGTTCTGCTACTTCTGAGGTGTCCAATAATGGTGGGAAATAAGGGCGAAGGAGATCCACCTTGAACACTGGGTGCAGGCCAAGGAAAGGTGGAATGTTGAGCTCAAAAGAATTATCCCCCACGGCCTCGGTGATAGTGTACGGTCCATAACGGAGTGGGTGAAGCTTCCGATGGGGTCCTGTAAGGCGTTCTTTCTGCAAGTGCAACCAAACTTTGTTGCCCACCTGAAACTTATGCGGCACCCAATGTTGATCATGGCGTTGTTTGTACTTGTCATTGGACTTCTATAGGATATCATGAACCTGTTGGCGGATGTGTTGGATCTGCTCAATGAACCGGGTGGATTTTTCAGCTTCAGTTGGAGCAGGAGATGAGTCAGTCGAGGTGACCGCAAGGGGAAGTGCAACATCTATGGGACCCAATGGTTGGAATTCCAACCCCACTTGAAAGGGGTTGTGGCTTGTTGATCTATGCAAGGCTCGATTGTAGCTATGACGAACATAAGGAAGGATCTCATCCCATGTGCAAGGGTTCTTTGAATTATACATGTGAAGGATATGCACAATCATTCGATTTACAACTTCGGTTTGGCCATCTGTCTAGGGGTGGAAGGCCGTGGATTTGGTGAGCTTGGTGTCTAGCAGTGACCAGAGGCTCGACCAAAATGTGCTGAGAAATCGACTATCCTGATCTGAGACAATGGTTTGTGGGATTCCAAAAAGTACCCAGACTCATTCAAAGAAGAGCTTGGCAGTGGCCTCTGCTGTGATGCTCTTCTTGTAGGGAACCAGAATCGCCATCTTAGAAAAGCGATCAACAACCACAAAAACACAGTCATTTCCCCGCTTGGTGGATGGGAGGCCTGACATGTATTCCATTGAGATGGATTCCCATGGCCTGACAAGAGTAGGAAGAGGGGTGTACAAGCCCTGTTTCTTAGTGGTCGGTTTGGCAATAGCACAGGCAGTGCATGACCTGATATACTTGCCGAATTCCTGTTGAAGTTTCGGCCAGTAGAAATGTTTCTGTAGCATCGCCACTGTCTTTCTGACGCCAAAGTGTCCTGCCACCTGACTGTAGTGGGCTTCCCAGATCAGCTTCGCTCGCTCGCTTGATGGAACATAGATATGGCTCAGACGACACAACAACCCATCCTGAAGATGGAAATTATCGACAATTGCATTTGCACCCAACATTTGGTAGGTGGTGGTGAAGTCAGGGTCTGTCTCATAGAGTTGGGGGCATCAAGATGTCTCATGGCCGCAAAAGTCTATCACCATGGTGAGTGTCACGAATGGTGGTCTTCTAAGGCAATCAACGACATGATTGGTGCTTCCTATTTTATACTTGATGTTGAGGTGGAATTGCTGCAAGTATGTGGACCACTTTTGATGGCAGTCATTTTGCAGTTTTCCCTGCGTCTGCATGAACTGCAGTGGCTTATGATCAGTGTGGATGACTATCTCCTTCCCAAGAATGTAATGTCTTCATGGCAACATGCTTGCATAATGGAGTACATTTCTTTGTCGTAAGTAGGGTACTTATGAATAGTATCTAACAGTGTCTCACTATGATAGGCCACAGGGTGGCCGCGCTGAGTGAGAACGACGCCCACGACAGAGTCTGAAGCATCTGTCTCGATCTCAAAGGGATGTTGCAGGTCTGGTAGTGAAAGTACTGGGGCTGAACACAAGCGCTGCTTCAAATCATTGAACGCTTGTTGTTGGGACCGACCCCACGCAAATTTCGCCTTGCCACCACCCCTGTTTATTTGGCTGAGGTCCCATGCAATATGGGAGAAACCCAACACGAACCTGCAGTAGAAATAAACAAGTCCCAAGAAGCTCCGAACCTCAGTGAGTGTTGTTGGGGCTAGCCAGTCACGGATGACTTGGATCTTGGCTGGATCTACATGTATGCCATGCTAATCAATGATGTAGCCCAGGTAATGGACCCTGTCCATGCCGAAGGATCATTTTTCCAAGTTGGAGTATAGCTTGTGCTGCCGCAGGGTGTGCAGAACCTGTTGAATATGCTGCAAGTGTTCGTCCCAAGTCTTCTTGTAAATTAGAATGTCATCTAGATACACCACTACAAAAGTATTGGTGAATGGTCGTAGGATATCATCCATCATCCTCGTGAAAGTGGCTGGAGCATTTGTCAAACCAAAGGGCATGACCAACCATTCAAAAAGTCCTTCCTTTGACTTGAAGGTGGTCTTCCATACATCTGTCTGTTCTATTGAGATCTGGTGGTAGCCAGACTTTAGATAAATCTTACTGAAGTATTTGGCCCCCATGAGTTGATCAAGGAGGTCATCAATTTGGGGAATCGGGTACCGGTTTCTGACAGTGATTTTATTTAGAGCTCGGTAATCAATGCAGAGTCGCTAGGTTCCATCTTTCTTCTGTACTAGCACGATTGGGCTCCCACAAGGTGATGAGCTAGGGCGTATGTGACCCTTGTGGAGCAGTTCTTGGATCTGTCTCTTGATCTCCTCATTCTCTAACAAAGAGTGACAATAGACTAGCCCATTGGGCAGCGATGCGCCGGGGGTCAAATCGATGGGGTGCTTGACCTAGCAGTGCAGAGGTACCCCTATATGTGAGGAGAAGATATCTGAGTATTCTTCCACGAACTTATCTACTTGCTTCTGCTGTGTGGAGAGGTCAGCCGCAGAGACCCTGGATGTAGCTACAATCTTTCGCTTATTCTGAGAGCGAATCACGAAGAAGACAAACTTCCCCGTCTGAGAGATGACCTTCCTGCATTTCTTAGTAGAGATCAAGGAAATAGCACTAGGTGGGACTGCCTCGGGTATCCTATACAATTTCCCGTTCAAAGTAAGAATAACACTATGAGGCCTAAACTCATATACAACATGACGTTTCCATAAATAAGGTTGGCCCAAAAGAACATCACAAACTTCAAGAGGCGCAACATTACACAATACCTCGTCTTTGAAGGGCTTGATGCCATACGATAGTCGACACTGTTGGCCAACGTGGAGATCACTTCCTTGGCGGAGCCATCCAATGGTGTAGGGTTGTGGGTGCAGCATTGTTGGCAGGACCAACCACTTGACGACCTCTACTGAGATGAGGTTCTTCTGGCTACCGCTGTCAATGATGAAGTGCAACGGGGTGCCTTTTACCCACATCTGTGAATGGAAGAGGCACTCTCCTTCTTTTGGCTCGTCTGGTTCACCAGGCTGGATCTTGGTGGTAGCAACTGTGGCATTGGGTTCCATGTCAAGGATCTGTCTTCCCCTTTCTGGTTCTTTCTTAGAGTCAGAATTTTCATCTGATTCAAAGGCTTTCACTTTGGCCACCAGCGACTGCTTTGAGCGACAATCAACAGTGTTATGCCAAGGGCTCTTATGGAAGTTGCACCACTTCCCGATATCTTTCTTTGTCTTTCTGGTGCCCTTCTTTGCTTGCGGCTTGTACTGGTTGTCTTGATACTGTCCATCTTTGCTCTGTCCTTTTTTCGGTGGGTTGGGGTCG
>ML779542.1:706424-727530 GCA_009831015.1 Picea engelmannii
ATACCCAACTTGGTGCGCAAGGTATGGAAGATATTTGTGAAATCTGGCACTGCTTGGTCTCTTTCTTGCCGCAGTGTGGTCCATTTGGTATACAGGTCGTCATAACTTCTGACAGGGTAGTATTGTTCCTTAATAGCATCCCTTAAGGATTCCTAGGTGGTCGTGACTGAAAATAATGAGGTTTCCTCTATTTCCTTTTGCTCACAGAAAGTTTCCCACCAATCTTTGACATGGGGAATGACTTTGAGGAGTGCAAAAGTAATCTTTTCTCTATTCGAAAATTTATGAACAGAAAAATACCCTTCTAGTAGATTCAACCACTTGTCTACAAAATCTGCATTTATCTGACCTTCAAATATAGGAATATCAAAGTTTATTTGTACCTTGAAGGGGGCGGCGCCTCTGTTCGAAGAAGATGCATCGCCTACTGGTAGTCGCCGAAGGATTTGCGTGAAGCTATCCATCATCTCGTTCCTCTATTGCGTGAGGGCTTCCTCAATCAATAGTTTGAAAGGATCTCTTGTCCTGTCATCTTTCTTTTCTCCTGCCATGGGAGGTCACTTGGGCATGCAAGAGCTTCTGTCCTCAAGAGAAACAAGCTCGAGACCCAACTCTTTGTACTCCGACCTCGTTGGGGACATGCATTAAGACGACAAGGAGCAGACCGCTCTGATACCACTGATTTGGATTTTATGAGAAGAACGAAATGAATACAGATTATTAACAAGTGCTTAACAAAAAATAATAGAGATACAGTAAAACTGGTTTTCTATTCAATAACGAAATAAGTTGAAACTGTAAAATGCAATGGAAACAAGCTTGTTGGAATGGTGGTGGCTTATCTCTGAGAAGAGATGTGACGTCAGTGTGCATTCACAAGAAGAAGGTTACAATGAGGCTCTGAAGACCTTTTTACAATAAGCAATAATTCCAAAAACCCTAGACATCCAAAAACCTAACCCTAGGAGTTGAAACGCCAAAAGTCATGTGGGCCCCATTTGGGTAAGTTAGTACATTAACTTCTCGAGGTCGTAATTTTTGCATACGATCTCCGTTTTAGGCGTGTGATAGCCCATTGGAAAGGTATCACTGAGGAGATTCATTTTGGGGGCTCAATCATGCCTTCAACTATCATTAAGGATATTGATACCGAAAAACCTTCATTTAGGACCTCAAAATGGCCCCGGAAGTAAAAACTGCTAAAAATAGTAAATTGCCAAAAATGTCAGAAAACTATTTTGAGCCAGTTGGAAAAGGTGGGTGGCCACCGATATCCATCTAGATAAACTTCAATCCTCCACCTAAGGAAAACTCATATAAAGGAGGCAATGAGATTCTCCATCAATAAGGGAAGAGCTTGGGGGCTGAACATTGTGTTCAGACTTAAAGGACAAAGGGATGTAGACTCAATATGAAGTAAATAATTTCTCTAGAGTAAATTTTCTCTCAAAGTTGAATTCTTTCTCTGCTTTTCCATAGCTCATAATTGGCCCACTTGTAGCCTTAAAAATGGAACTGAATGGCCGAGTCAGAACGATTCAAGTATATGGAAGGCCAAGGATCAGAGATCTCCGGTCGTGACATTTGGCACAAATATTGATGTTCGCGGGTTGTAGTGGAGCAGCCTGCATATACGCTTGTTGTATAGTGTGCAAGATGTGTACAAGTGGAAAAATTTGTATTTTTGTCTCTGGATTTTATCAACAGGGAAGGTAAGTCTACATAGGGAAATGGAGTAAGGCCCTCTCTGCAAGATTGCATAGGGTGAGGAACATATTTCTCTAACAGATACCCCCTAATGTGTGAGGTTAGAGGAGTATCTGCGAAGGCCAAAATACATTATAAATAACCCAAAAGTGGAGTGGTAGGGAACCAACTGGACGAACTCAGTTTCTCATTACATTCTGTACTGACTTTGCATACATGGATGCCAATAAAATTACACTACAGATCCATGTGGAAATATACCAAACAAGTGTCTGTGGCCATGAATAGGCAAACACAAATGTGGTTACATGCCAATAGTTGCCATAGTCACCAAAAAGGCCCAATAGAACTAGTCTCAAAACCAATCTGAAGATATTTGTATACCATGAAGTACAATCTGATCTCCCATGATCATTGAAGTCATATAGGTACTGGTCCAATGAAAAGGAAGCAACAACTCAGGAAAGTTGCGGTCACATAGTGACATCTTCAAGTATTCTACACAATCCGCCAAAGGTGCAAGTCTACATCATGTGAATAAAGGAGTTGAGGTCGAACATAATGAGGCATCATTTGATTACCAGTCATTGATGTATACCGTTAACAAATGCGAGACAACCTACCGATAATGAAAGTAGGTATCAAGGCACCGAGTACATTCTTACAAGTGTGAATAAAGGAGTCAGTGTTGAACAACCGAAGAATCCATCGATCAGGAGACATTGATGTATTCCCAACTGTCGATGGTGAGAGAGCCTGCCACTGATGACTGCAAGCCTCAAGGTACTCATAAGACTCTAGGTCCCATTTCCAAAATAAATGGGTTGAAGTTGATGGAAAGAGACTCCCTGAAAGGAGAGCATTAAGGCATCTCTCATCAATCAGCACGAAGTACAAAGCATGAGCTTCATGATTTGGTGGAAATCGAACGAAGAACATGTTCACGAACCAACAACCCTGTGTGTCTTTCGCGTGTGCCAAGTGCAAGCGGTACACGAAAAAGACCCTCTGAATAGAAGCCAATGATGAAAATCATTGACAAAGGCAAGGAAACCACCAATAAGGATAATGACATCCAATACACTGCACAAATCCCAATGTGTGAATAGATGTCTTGTCGTCGAACATAAGGGAAACCACCCATTCAACGACCAATGATGAAATGTCGACTATTGGGTTCAAGGTTACCTACCAATGAAGAAAGTAGGGCCAAGGTTCATGATAGGACTAAAGTATCATGTGATTCTGAGACAAACTGAGGGTATGGTCGACATGCAAAGTCAAGAGTTCTGAGGAGTGGTCAACACAGGTTGATAGACTTCCTTTGAACAAGAGCATGAGACATATGGAGGACTCCAAAAACATAGACCCAATGATGAAACCATGAGATGCAGGAGGCATCAATGAAATTCTTTATAGGGACTAGAAGAGTAACCAGTCGGTAGAGAAGACTATGTAACGAGCTCAACTTCCTAAGGCCATGCTAATCCCAAAATTATGATAATAAATGGACTCAATAACTTTGTGCTCTATTCAAAGGCGACACGACTGCTACCGATACAATATAATACTCCCTTCTCGCCTATCTTTTTGTTTGTTTTTTCATAGACAAATGAATGCTATGATACAGAGGAGGAAACAAGTGTCGCAAGCAAGATAAACTAGTTCCAACAGTGGAACATACCTATGCTCAGTGCAGGGAAGTGCATGTGGGAGATGGAAACTTGAGGGAATGTTCCCTCCTAGGTATAGGGTTTCAAATTGCGAAGGATATAAACAAGGGTCTGCTTGGTTGAGGATGCAAAACTATTGAGGCAAACGGTTTATAACGCAAAGTGAGAACCGACTATAGGCTGAATACTGCAAGAAAGGTCATGAGATGCAATCACAACTTAACGCCAAAAAATGTCCTTTTTTATGTCTTTTAGTCTACTTGGTGTGAAAAAGGGATAAACTTGTGCCAAATAGACATATTTTCAAAACCAATTTATGAGTGTGAAAGAGACAAGTTGACTCGACAATCTTTTTACTTTTTGATAACGAGTCGGAAAAGAGCATAACTAATACTCATGACCTTTCATGTCCAATTTAACGAGTGTGAAATGGTCAAATCTCTCGAAAATCTTTTTGCTTTTTAGACGAGTCGGAAAAGATATTAAATTAAACTCATTTGGGAGTCCACGGGGTATAAGGTTGCATGTTTATGAATGATAAATGAGTCTCAACATAAATTCAAGTACGAGTTGTGAGGGACTCCTAGTCCTATGAAAAAATCTTTGCATGGGCACCAAATGTAGTAGGGGATCTAACTAGGGCACCCATTTTCTGTAAGTCTCTACCACTTGATAACAACATGACTTTATAGAAGATGGAAGGTTTGGTGTCACAACAAATGGGTTCGTACCTAGGGCATAAAGAGTGACAATTATAGGATAATGCGAAAATGCATAATGGAGTGGATATCTATCCTATATGTCGGGTAGTGAAAATACCTATCTGAGGTGACAAACAACCAACGCAACGTTGAAATCTACAAGAATCCCAGGTTAAAACTGCAAAAACCAACTTGATCCACCTTTGTATTAGTCCATTAGGTGAAAAAATGGCTTAAAACTATAGAAAGTGGGTAAAAATAATTTATAAATAGTAACAAAATAAAAAATTACTATACCATTTTGATTTTTTACCCAATTAGTGCAAATTGGACCAAAATACCTCCGAGATTCAAATGACGAGTGTGGGATCATCAGTCAACGAAATCACAAACCGTATGGATCAAGTAATTCTTGTTCTCTTTCTCTTCGATTTTAGAGGTTTAAATTTTTTAATTAGGTTCCAAATTTTTAGTTATTTAGGGCACAAAGTGTAGATTTTGGTGTACGCGGGCTGCCTTCAATCAAGTCATGTATACGACGAGGTATACACCCCTGTGTAAACTACAGGGTGCGTATATTGAGCCCTACATGCGACTGTATGTAAAGGAGGCCGTGTACATGCACACAAATGATCATTTTGAATGGTTCTAACTCAAATTTTTATTTGTCTTTGACAGGATGGTTCTTGAATGGAGAGAGAGAGAGCACGAGGAGGTCGATGCTACTGTAGATCGAGATACGGGGGCCCAAATGGTCTTAAAGCGATGTGTCTTGTATAAATTTTGGGCACTCAAAGGAATGAGAGCCCAAGTGAGGTTGCTTGAGATGCTTGTGGGATACTGGGACCCTAAGAGTGAGAGCTTCAATCTCGATGGGCAACCATGGAGAATTGAAGTAGAGGACATTTACTTTTTGACTGGTCTATCACGTCGAGGAGAGATTGTAAAACTCAAATCATGGGGAGCATGGAGCGGGATGAAGATAGATGAATATATCGACACCCACTGTGTAGCAGGGAATCCTAAGGTAGGGATTCAAGTCCCTATCTAGGAAATAAACAATCTTATTCTAAAGATTATTGTCCTACTATTAACTAGGATCACAGGTCGGCCTCGTTGCACCAGGCATCGAGGTCGCTCATGTTCTATGCAATGCAGTGTGTGAGACCCACAGTATATGATTGGTGTACCTCACTACTGGCAAATATGAAGAGCAAGTTGACAAAGTGCAAACATGGGAGTAAATGAAATTTTGGGTTTGCCTCTATCCTATGCAGTTTCTTTTTCGAGCGGGTTCCAGGTTTGGGAACTAGAGTCAATATTATTCCAAGAGGACCTCACGATCCAACCATGGCATGGTGGACCGATGTAATGAGGCGGCAGGGGGGAGGTAGGGTGTCGACACCCTACAACAAGGATTTCTTCTACTGGTGGTGGCAACAGGTCATCACTCTAGATGACTACCCCTATGATGGGATCAACTTCATAGGAGATCCAGTCATTCCACTCCCACCAGGGACCGTCTACGGTGACATAGGTATGTCAAAATGTTTTTACATATTTCATTTTTTTGTATTTTTATATAATAGAAACTGAAAATGCATGGACTGAAAAGTAACTTGATATATAGCCCTATTGTGTATAAAAAAGAGATGACTCAAGCAGGATACCAAGCAACAAAACACCTAGCCCAATGTGCAAGGACAATAAAATATGAAATATGAAGAGAGACTTCGCCCATAAGTTGAACCAAAAGAGGGTTTCTTGTCATCCCACAAGCACTTAACAGGCACTACAGAGACCTAAGAAAGCTCAACAAGCATCAAATCCCACCCAAAAAACACCCGACCGGGAAAAAAGGCAAGGCAAATTGATGTACGCGACTGTTCAGGCAAATAGAGCATATATCCGCAGCTTGTAGTGAGACATACCGCATGTATGCGTGACTGTCAAGGGAAAATGTCAGTATATGCTTTTAAAACAAGGCCAACCAAGGGAGAAAGGATGAAAACTCAGACCTAGAGTGAACAGGAGATGTCAAGCAATGATATGACAAGAACCACAATAGAAACAAGATAAATCTAAGGAGAAATGTATTTCAAACCCTAAGACATAAGTTTCATCCCCAGTATGGTCTCCAATTCTGTTACGAGGAAAATCTCTCTATGGCTAGGGTGAACCACAACAGACGGAAATGACTGCAGAAATCAACTCTATCCCAGAAACATGCTATATAAACCAATGTGCAAGCAAGATAAGAAAGAGGCCTACCTCGTCCAGATGTTCGATGATGTCCACCGTTGAGCACTTTGACCCAAAGCTATATACCTGCAATAAGTTATCAACAAACAAGCAAAACACAAGCATATGGTGGCAATATAAAATATTAGCAAATTAGATACCCTAATCCATCAATATACATAACAAATACACCCATGGATAATAACTCATATATTTGCAAGATATTAATTGGATCGGAAAGGAGTATTTCTATTAATAAATGATCAACATAAGTGAAAATATTCAGACTTCCGTGTCAGCACGGTTCGAAATCGAGAAACCAAGTTCCTTCCAACTGGGCCTCCACCACTTCAATCCTCCACCAAAGGTAAACTCATAGAAAGGAGACAATGAGATTCTCCATCAATAAGGGAAGATCTTGGGGGCTGAACACTGTGTTCAGACTTAAAGGATAAACGGATGCAGAATCAATATGAAGTAAAAAATTTCTCCAGAGTAACTTTTCTCTCAAAGTTGAATTCTTTCTCTCATTTTCCATAACTTGGAATTGGCCCACTTATAGCCTTCAAAATGGAACAGAAGGGCCAAGTCGGAACGTTTCCAGTATATGGAAGGCCAAGGATTAGAGATCCCCTGTCATGACATGGAAACCCGACATTTAATTTTCATTTTCTAGCACAAATCTCGATGTACACAGGCTGTGGTGGAACAACCTGTGTATACACTTGTTGTATAGTGTGCAAGATGCGTACAAGTGGAAAAATTTGTATTTTTGTCTCTGGATTTTATCAACAGGGAAGGTAAGTCTGCACAGGAAAATGAAGTAAGTCCCTCTCTTCAAGATTTCATAGGGTGAGGAAAATCTTTCTCTAACACATTACACAAAAGAACCACTTCTTCATTAGTGCTCAACCACTAGGATCACGTTCACCTGTGCTCGTCCACATTCACGTCCACTCAATAGATCTTATTTCCCACTGCATTACATAGGAGAGTCATCTAGAGTTTCTCGTCAACTCTTCTTCTTAGAGGAGCCTAATACATCATCTTCATTTCTGTTCTCATGACGATGCACCCAACACTTTGGGATTTCACACGTTCACCTTGTGCTCAGCCACATGCCCGACCAACTCTGCAGATATCCTTTCTCACTACATTACACTAGAGAATCATTTGGAGTTATTCTCAACTCTCTGTAAAGAGGAGGCCATATCTATGTTTCTGCTCTGTCTCAGATAGGAACCACACACCCCTCTTAGGGGCTTTCTCTCAGGTTTGTAAGTTGGAGAATTGCTAGCGGGAAAAACTCCCCTATGACTACACTAGGGTTCATAATGTAGGCAGATCAATTAACCATCTAAAAGTCATCTGCTTCTCTAAACTACTCCAAACATACCAAAACTCATACAAGAAAAGCAAATATAAGGGATATTGGGTAACTATACCTCTACTCTGCGTCCGGTGATGATCCCCTCGCGCTTGGAAGTTTTGTTCACTACACGCCTCCTCCCGGGGATGTCATGAATTCAAAGATAGACAAACATAAAACTACAAGCATGTTATTTCATATAAAAATTAGGGTTAGATGTTAGAATGTCAAAACATAAACCAATAAAAGAATTCATTACACCATGATTTGGGACAGGAAAAGTAATTATTTTATTAATAACTCAATGATTATACCTTTACAATCAAAGCCGACTACTGCTCCACGAACCTGGTCTGGGATCCTCTTCACCAAGCTCTAAGTGCACCTTTGTATGGATTCTCCTCTCAACCTTTTGATCTCTTCTTGGGAAGTGAATGGGTTGTGATGGAGGAAGAAGGGCTAATGGGGAAATGATGAGGCAATTCTCACAAAAGGGGTTGTAATAACTTGGGCAAGGAGGGGATGTGAAACGGGCAGAGTTTCATTGTTCTTATGTCTAGATGTAAAATGAGATCCCAAAACCTCCTTTTATGTGACAAAAGGATGGTTATTTGTTTGGTTGATGAGCTATAAGCGGTGGATTAGTTGGGAAACTACCCAATAGCCCGTAATCTCAACGAATTGCTTGCAAATTTTTATTTTTTGCAACTTTTTCACGTATACGTGGGTTGTAATGGTGCAACATGCGTATATACGCGAGTTGTAATGGTGCAACAAGCATATGTACGTGAGCAGTAGTGGTACAGTGTAACACACCCATGATGGGGCAAAAATAAAATAAAAATTTCGTCCTCCTTATAGGAACAAGTCCTCTCTCTCTACGGGTTCTAATTTGGACAGTCGGGGAACTAGCCCGACCTTCCGGTCAAGGATCTCTGATTCTAGAGCCAAATGACTCTCTAAGACCTTGATGGTCTCATTCTATAATTACACATAGAACCTTTTGACTACCTTGTGCAGGGCTAAGGGTACTCGCGACCTTTGTTTGCGCGCTTCTAAAATGTAGAATTTTAGGTACTAGCCCCTTTTCCGTTAACCCCCTCCTTCATATGACCCTGAGCTATGACCTCTTGGAAAATATGTGATTGTGGGCGTGTCCAAGGGTGGTTTTAAGAAAACCCAATTTTTTCCCTGCTATTTATTACAAAGCACCATGTATGCCTTTGGCAATACCATGGTTTCAATTGTGGACCGCTCAAGGAGAATTAAGACCTGAGCATGTTCTGGGCCCACAATTCTTCCCGAACTTCGATCTCTTACTTTCATAGATGATCCATGATCAACGACTGTTATCTATCCTCCATTCCTATCTTTCACGCGCCTTCCTAGACCTCTCGATCTTTTGGCATGTAGCTCCCTTCCTAATCGACGATTATGATTGGTTCTGGCTCTCCGGCCTTCATGAGTTTCAACTCTCAAATTCTCGCTACCTCCTTAGTAGCTATCTTCCAGAGCAGAATATTTGCTGACACAAATTCTCCCTAATCAATGGATGTGCTCTTGCTTCAGGATTTTGGCCTCCCCAACCATATCAATGGTCCTACGACTCCCTTCTCGATCAAAAATCGAGATCTTATCCGAGTCTTCAGAATTTTCCTCCTTTGTTTTCCTTTGGAGTTTTGGATCTGGCACCGCGTGTCCTTCTTCACATCGACGACTCTCGTTTCTTCGGATTTCTACACTTCAAAAATCTCAAATCTCAACTCTCGCCTTCCTCCAATGAATTTTATCCGGAGTTAATAATCTACTGACATGTGTCTCCCCTTGGATCAACGGCTGCGATCCCTTCACATCTCTGGACTTCAGAATTCTCATGTCTCAACTTTCACTCCCTTCGAAGTATAAAGATTTCTACCACGTGTCTGCTTCAATCGGACGGTTGAAACTCACTTCAGGTCTTTACCTGAAATCCACAGATTCACGCGACCTGTTCTCTAGATCTGACGGTTCATATCTACTTCGAACGATCCGACAGTCGACGTTTACTTCGGGTCTTTACCTGAAATACACAGATTCATGCCACATGTTATCCGTATCTCGGTTCAGATCTGCTTTGGACAATCCGACGGTCGACGTTTACTTCAGGTCTTTGCCCGGAATCCACATATTCATGCCACATGTCCTTTAGATATGACGATTTAGATCTACTTCGAATGATATGACGGTCGATGTTTACTTTGGGTCTTTACCTGAAATCCACAGATTCACGCCACCTATCCTCTGGATCTGATGGTTTAGATCTAATTCGGCCCTTCGACGCTTCGACTCTTCGACACTTCAGCACTTTGGTACTTCAACGCTTTGACATTTCAGGCTTCGGGATTTTCAACTCTCAGTTGGAAACTCTCGAAGTGATTTCTCCAAAGTCTACGATCTATCGTCACATGTCCCTCTGGATTTGATAGTTTAGATATCCTTCAACTCTCTGGGACACGGGGAACTCAAATCTCAAACTTTACTTTCACCTGAGGACAACATATCTCTACCACATGTCCCTTTTGATTTGATGGTTGAGATTTACTTCGGGTCTCCGACTCTCCGGGCTTCAAGAGTTTCAACTCTCAATGTGAGACTCTCAAAGTGATTTATCCAGAGTTACTGTCCTGCTGACGCATGTCTCCCGACGATCAATGGCCAAGATTTACTTCAGGTCTTAGGTGATTCCACTCTCTCCTTGACCACAAACTCTTGCTCAGGAGTTATAGATTTGGCGTCACTTTTCCCCCTTGTCGATGAACAGTCCCGATTCACTTCTCCCGCAGCCTATTTGACGGATACTTTCACTCCTCCTCCTGAGCTTCTGACTTACTCCGACTTAGAATATTTTCTAAGTGCTTGAAGGATTCGACCTTTGCTCCTCCTACGGGTCTGTCTCCTAGATTTCATCTGCACTCTTGAAAGCGCTATCTCTTCTGAGCTTGATCTCCTTGAATATTTTGTCATCCCACGCGCTCCTTTCATTTTAGGGATTGTGTCAAACTCAGATCATAAGTCAACGACGATTGACGGTTCATAGAAATTGCGGGGCCCCAACATGTGTGCTCTTTACCAGAGAGTTCAGCCTCTGCAATCTAGAAAGTGCTTATTCGATTCTAGTCTAACCGAGATCGTTGATCTTCCAGCCCGTCGAGATCAACGACAAGGGTGAATTGCGGGCCACAAATTAGCGTGTCCACTATTTTCACCTTTGCGCTGTGCAATGATTCCCCACCCTCGATCTTCATTCATAGATCGATGGTTCATAGAAATTGCGGGGTTCAAATTGACTATCGTGCAATTTGACATCTCAGAGCCTAGAGCTCCAAGGTTCCTAGACCCAGGTCATGTGGATCTTCATATAACTCTTGGGTTATGATCCTCGCTCTTAGTTAGGTTTTTGGTTAAGGAAATAGGCACAAGTTCAGAGTCTCCTAGACTATTGGTATGAAGGGAACACCTTCCCAAATTGTAGATCTTTAATCTTTGAATCAAGGAAAAGTAACTTGTGAGGTTACCAAAATGGTAGCTATGCCCAGAGGCTTGCTCTGACTCCAGAACGGTGATGTAAATTCTCAGGAAAGCGCCTTCGAGTGATTAAACTGGGGCGTATGGAAAAATCAAGCAGGAATATAGGTTCTCAAGGGAATGAATGCATACTCATAACTTAATCATTTAATACAGAGAAATAACCCTTTATAGACATGTAAATACTCACATGCATCCATTATTTACAATTGAAATCATAAGGCAAGAAAACACTTATCAGAACTGTTGGAGTCGCCCTTGTTTTTATTTTTTACCCTTCACATTTTTCAATTTTTGAGACTTGAAATCTAAAGATGGTCTTTTGATTTTTCCCCCCGAGACTTTGAAAACTCTGCTACCTTATTACATAAACAACGATGCTTTTCTACTCTCGAAACAAATCCACTTTCGTAAGAATGTCGCTCTTTTTGTTTTATTTCGAGATCTCGCAAGTCGGACTACTATAACTCATGAATTCACACGTCCTGAGTCACGAAACGGCGAACTCGTTTTAAATTTTCACTCAAGATAGTAACCAGGGTCAAATCTTTTAACTCAGTGATTAGACGTCGTCGGGGTTTCGCGCCTCGGTGTTCGCTAAATTAGATTTTTTGTTTTTATAGCTCCGAGAGACGAGAACACGAGGTTCTTTTGGGCTAACCCTGGTCAAGGATTGTAGGCACTAAAGGCTAACCGTGGTTAATTTTTCCTCAGCGTTTCGCCACTCGTCATTATCTTTTAGAAAGTTACGGCATCCAAAACCCCAACTCATGAAGTCGCGACGTAATTATAGCACGATTAATTAATTGCCTAATCTAAGATTTTCTTCCCCGTAATTGAGTCTTAATTATCTCCATCTGGCGGTTTCGCGACTCGGCATACTAATCTCCCAGAAACTTGTCTTCGAAGTTCCGAGTCGCGATATGGCGAATAAATTGATTATAAAATTAATGACGCTCCAAATCGCGATTACTGTTAATTAAGCCAAAATCGTTCCTCGCATTCTCGCGAGTTGAAGACTCAAAAGGTCAAAAGAAAATCTACGATGCAGCGAACAACGAGAAAGTTATTAACATTGCTAAGTTTTGATAATTTAAAATAAAGCAAGATATGTCCCGCGCATCGAGACTTGCACGTTTTCTGAGGTAGCTATTTGCTCTTCATACTCCGACTGACTGTCAAACCGCCAAAATTTATGACATTAATGGGAAGATAAGGTAAATCTATGTGTAAGATCGGATTTTTACGGCATAAGTTTATTGATAATTTCGAATTGACAGGCTTGTTCTGAAAGGTACCATTTTTTCAAAATATATGCAAGAAGCTACGTTTCATTACACATTTTTTCATAGCATGCGGAGCTCATCGTTTTTGAGTTAACTATTGTCTGCATGTATACAAAGTTCTATCGAAGGAGAGCGAAAACACAAACTGTGGCCATGGCTCCGCGGAAAGCAGCAAAGGCGAATGTCGAAGTCATGGGACAGGGCTAAGATAATGTCGTCGATACTTCACCCCGAAGTGTCGAGTCGATCCCTGACTGGTCATTTGTGTCAAATGTTCTGCAAGAAGAATTGGTAGATTACTCAGATGACTTTGATGACATAGAAAAGGATAATCTACACATCAAGTACAAGATAATCGTCCAATCCGGGATGCACAGAGTAGCAACCAGGCCGCGGTTACTTCTGTATTATGACATGATTCGGTGGGCGTTGGACCATGTAGACTTGCCTACCAGGACGATCATGAACAACCAGCGAGTTACTGTCGGGACTTTTAGGCCCGAGCATATACAAACCATGTACAAGCTACCTTTGACGTCTGAATATACATATGGTGTTGAGTTCCTGGAGGAATTCAAAGAGAATGAGTGCACCCAGTACGACAAAACCATGCCTGGTTTGATTAAAGATTGGGTTTCGCGCGCCGCAAAATTCAGAGAAAATGACCAGGGCATATATTCTATCGCTTCTTTGGAGCCACAATATAAATATGTGGCCATGATGACATGTCGGCTATTTGGGAGAGAATACACCTCGCATTTCTACATCGCGTGGGTGCCTCTCATATTTTGGGTTGCAGAAGGTTGCTTGTTTAATTGGGAGAAGATGCTCTCAGACAGTTTGGCCAACAGGGTCATAGAGTATCGGGAGAAGAAAGCAAGTGGGAAACCGTCCTCGTTTTTCATGTCAGCATATATCATGGACGCGGTATGTTCCATGACACCATTCCCTTTGATGAGTTGGGCTTGGAATCCAGTCCAAGAAAAACCCGTGCATGAGTATCATGACAAACTATGGGAGAATAACGTAGGAAAGTTCACATATGGGATTTTTAAGTGGGTAATGGTACCCCTACATATTTCCATTTTTGGGCATCCACCACCTCGTGTCTCGGACAACATTGCAGCAGGTCTAACTGGCATAGCGGATTGGTATGTCGATGCAGAGTTTTCATATTTCAGAGTTTTCAGGGCTTCCGTTCCCCTTCATGCGTTGCCCTTGTTCATCCCCGACAAGCTGGCTTGTTGAGAAATCGCTTGGCAAACGGTAATTGGAGGAGTGAGCAAAGAACTCAAGGGTTACTCAAATAAGGTATGGCCTTCTTTTCCCATTCAGATGAATTCCTATTCTTTATTATATTTCGGGCATGCCAAAGCCGAGGCTGCTGCCATGGAGGACCTAAGTTTGGTCACCATCGAAATTAAGAAACATGATCCACAGAGGGTTGTGAGCAACCATTTGGCTCATTGCGGGCTCAAGAGATTTGAGCATGAAAATTCACCCTCGGACGGCGTTTTTCGAGGGGCGAGATCTTATGAAGAAGTGCTAGCCTGGATCCAATCATTAGCACCCGAAGACACAACATCTGTATTAAAATTCTAGGAACATAGACGAAGATGTCTTCCCGTTGTGTTGGGAGGTTCGACTGCTTCTGAGACAAAACAAAAGGATGCTGAAGATGTCGAGGACACAATTTCTAACCTTGGAAAACACCAGGAAGGCGAACAGATGAAGAATCCCAAAGAAAAAGAGAAGACTCCAGACCCGCCAAGGGAATAGAGTGCAGAGGCTGAAATAAAAACTCCAATCCCACTAGGTGAACAAAAGCTGGAGACTGAAACAGAGGCTCTAGGTATGCCAAAAGATCAGAATCCCGTCGGTACTCCAAAATATTTGGCAAAACAAATAGGAGAGCCCATCACCTCAGTCACACCCTTGCAGTCGGCACAGGGAAATGTCGGCGAAGGGTGGATATTTAATGAAGAACTGAGGCCCATAAGAGCAGAGGAAATCCCTCCAAATGAATTCTTTTTTGATAAAAAGAGGAAGGCGGTAGTGAAAAGAGAGTTCTATCAAGAAGGAGAATCCACTGCGAAAAAATATAAAATCATGACCGATGGAAAAAATAAGAAAAGTGACCATCTCGCCACTGAAATCGCAGGAACTCTTGGGGCATATGCTTCAGCAAATAAATTCTCAGTTGGGCTTTTGAATAACCAACTAAAAAGGAAAAATCGCCTCATCAAGACCCTCAAGGCTAGATTGGCTACAACCATGGAGAATGCTAAAGGTCAAGCCAGCATGGAGATAGAACAGGCCAGAGTGGCTGACAAAAATGAAATAGAAATGCTCAGGACCAAGCTTGAGCAAGCACAGTTGGTGGTCCGAGATGGTAGAGTGCAGGCGAGTCAACATAGAAATATGATTGAACAATTGTAGGCTCAGGCAGAAATCACCGAGAGCAGAGAAATAGACATCGGCATATTTAAATCTCGAGCCAGTGAGATTCAGAGCAAAATCTTTTCGGCACAACAAAATTTGCTTGCCAGGATAGGAGAAATCTGGGAGCACTGTCTGTTGGTGGATCAGGTGTCCAAGAACCTGACTGCCAGGGAAAGGGAGGCCGAAGTGGCTCGGGTAGCTTTCCAGGACGCGGTAATCGCCACAAATAATAGGTTTTCGGCAGGCGCTCTTGGGCTTGCCATCCCTGAACAAACCAGAGGCAATATTTTATTGAAAGATTGAGAACATAACATTGCCCTGGGAAAGGAACAAGTCCAAAAGGTAACCTACTTTTTAGAAGAAGCTTTTAACTCCATAGATGGTGAGCTGTTGGATATTGACATCCGAGGTGATGTAGAAGCATTGATGCAAATAAATGTGGAACAGATCTCACGCGATCTGAAGGAAAAGGATGAGAGACATTCAACCAATATCTCTCAGATGGACAGGGTGGACATGGCTCAAGTTGACAAGCACTTAATCCAACCCAGTGCACAACTAAGTGCCCTCGACATCGTTGATGCACAAATGGGAGACAAGATACAACAGTTAGCCCAAGAATGTTACTTCGTCGAGGCCAACTGTCAAGCAGAGCCTTCACGGCTCGTATCTCAATTTGTAGAAAAATGTATCGCATGCACCGAATCCACGCGAAGACGAGCACCTGACACCAAGTAAAGATAGAGTAAGAGAAAGGGAGCGATTTCACTCCTCTCAGTTGTAACCGAATTTGTGTAACCGTTGAGATCCTAACTGATCTGTAAAGTTGTATAAATATATCACAGAATGAAATAAATAGGGCTGGACCTTTTTTGTGTCGATTGTAATAGAGTTTTTGCATTCGAGAAGTTAATATAAGCAAATCTGGAGATTCTTGATTCCGTCAAGACTGTGTTACAAGTTTGTCTCTTTGTATTTCATGTTTCATTTCATTCCATTATTCATAATTGATGTGCTTTGTTATACTTTAGTACGACCACTACTATAACAAAAGGATTTTGGTTTTCTGTATTTGTTTATTGTCTTTCCTCTGCACCAACTATCAGCGGGTGTAAGACCAATCTGCACTTTTAGAATTCTACATACATTCTTTGCTATGTCAATTATTTTCTTACTAATTTCCTCTTCTGTTTATATGTGAGTTTTCTCTTTGACAGGAACCTTACGTTATATGCAGCTAAATGTTTCTCTTTCACATCACACCTTTATATTAAAATATAATATAGTTACGGGAAAGAGCCTTCAATTTGCATTTCTATTTTATTCCAAAAAGTGTGAAATTCTCTTTATTTCGACCAAATCGAGACAATACTTAATCTCTCTTTAAATCCTTTCCTACTCTTACTGGTCCCCCATGACTGTCCCTGCAACAACACAACCTAATATCGAACCCGGACTATCGAATCAAACGCATATTGCTTTAAACCTTTTTGACATAATCCTGAAAACTGCTAATAACCGGGAGGAACTTGAACGTTCATGGGCAGCCATTGAACAAGATATAACTACTCAAGGACAGTTGGAAGCTAGACGACGTGAACGTAGAAATCTTCCCCAGTTTCCTTTACCGAAGGTTGACGTTAATCTCTTACCCATATTTCACCCACTTTCGGATGCCTTGACACTGTACTTTTGAGCCTTAAGTACAGACCCAGGAACAAGAAGAACCATAAAGTGTGATGTGACTGCTAAAAGGGGTGCTCATTTCCACCCAACCATAGGCTCAGTCACTCCCAATGGATTTATCACTGGCCACCCCCAAGCTTAAGCCACGATGCTTTGAGATCCAATCTCTTACTTCTAGCTCAACGAAAGTTAGGGACAGAGGTTACTCTCCTTCTTCCAATACAAAAATAGATGAGGACGAAGGTTACTCTCCTTCTCCTAGCTCAATATCTATTTTCTGTGATCATAACTCATTGTTCCTCTTTTAGTCCTTCCTCAAACTTGAGAGTTTCCGCTGTTATATATGCATTTTTCCTTGCAAGTCTTCCTCTGCCCACCACACTTCCTTTCTTGCCTTCCTGAACAAGATTGTGTGTGGCTCAAATTCCTTGTCTGTGGTCAGGTATAGAAGCCTTACAGATGGAAAATTTGCCCCATCCCCTCATTAACTCTTTAGGAGGTCTTCCCACCTACCGGCCCGACTGTAATTCATTCCTAGGTCAGAGGGTTGTTCTGATCTGAGTAATTAATTTCAGCATGGTACTGGTTCAGTGGAGGTTAACACAACCATTCTGGGTCCCCTCCACCACCTTTCATAGCATTCATGGTTTTATCTTATCACATCCCCTCTTTCACCAGTCATGTAGCACGTAACCATTTTCTATTAAAATAACAAAATTTACATTCATCGACCTTTTGTACAAAGGTCCATCAAATCAAACATTCACACTTTTAGGTTTTCCATAGTTCCTTGGCCAATATAGTTATATTTACATATTGGAGGAAACATGGTGTTACAACTCCCTCCCCCTTAAATGAACATCACCCTTGATGTTCTATCTGTCAACATTACATGTATGTACAGAAGTAAACAAAATCGGATATGTCTCTCTCATGGAATCCTCCATTTCCCACGTACCCTCATATGGGCAAAGTGTTTCCACTGCACCTTAACCTGTGCAATGGTTCGGTTCTTGAGTGAGGTTTCCTTCCTGTCTAATATGCATTGGGGTTCTGGCAGGAATTCTCCCTCCGACTCCACCTAGATCACAGACCAATCAATTATATGATTAGCATCATGTACATATTTCTTAAATAATGAAACATGAAAAACATTATGTGCCTTTACAGTGGGAGGAAGTGCTAGCCTATAGGGTACATGTATCACTCTATCTAAGACTTCAAAGGGTCCACAATACCGAGGTGCCAATTTGGCACAGGCTCCCATTCTCAGGGAATTGTTCCTGGGCCTAACTCTGAGATAGACATGGTCTCCGGTCTTGAACTCTCTGGGAGTTCTCTTTCTGTCGGTGTAACTTTTCTGTCTATCCTGAGCAATCTTTAGATTTTTTCTTATCTGAACCACTTGGTGTTCCATTTCTTTTAGCATGTCGGGTCTGATTGTAATTTTGTCCACTGGGTTACTCCAGCTGATTGGAATCTTGCATTGTCCACCATAGAGGGCTTCAAAAGGGCTCATCTTCAAGGATTCCTGATAACCATTGTTGTAGGCAAACTCTACCAATGGTAGGTAGTCTTCCCACTTCTTAGGCTGATGCATTACATGCATCCTTAGCATGTCTTATAGTATTTGGTTCACTCTTTCTGTCTGTCCATCAGTTTGAGGGTGATAAGTTGTGTTGAACAACAATTTTGTCTCAAAACCAGCCATTAGGGATTTCCAAAAGCTTGAAGTGAATTTGGTATCTCGGTCAGATACAATTTCCTTGGGCATGCCATGCAATCTAAATATATCCTTCATGAAGATGTTGGCAATAACTATGGCCTTGCAAGTTGATTTGACAAGAAAAAAATGAGTAGACTTACTCAGTTTGTCCACCACAACCATGATGGCATCATTTTTCTTGGTCGACTTTGGTAATATGGTGATGAAGTCCATGGAGATGGTTTCCCATTTCCATTCTGGGATCGGTAGGGGCTGTAACAATCCTACTGGATGTCGATGTTTTGCCTTAACTTGTTGGAATTATAGGCACATAGCTAAATATTTAGCTATGTCTTTCTTCAATCCCGGCCAATAGAATTGTTTCCTAGTGGCCGTGATCATTTTATTATATCCCGGGTGACCGATATATGGTCTCTTATGTAGTTCATCCATTATGAACCTCTTCAATTCATCGCAGTTTGGAACATACAATCTGTTTATGTAAGTCAACATGCCTTCTTCGAGCATTTGGTAGCCTTCATATTTTAGCACTATAGGCTCTTGCCTTAGGTATGAGGTCACGGTCTTGAAGAATGAATCTGTTTCTTGTGCATTCTTGATTCTTTCCCTGACATCCATTTCATAGGTGCTTACCTCTTCTAGATGAATCATTTTTATACTTCTGCTAAGGGCATCAACCACCCTATTTTCCTTTCCTTTGACGTGTTTGATTTTGAAATCAAACTCACTAAGGAGAGCCATCCACCTAGCTTGCCTGACATTGAGTTTGTTTGATTAAACAAGTTTCTTAGTCCATAGTGGTCTGTCATAAGCACAAATATCCTACCCAGGAGGTAGCGCCTCCACATTTTTAAAGCATGTACTATGGAATCCAACTCTAGGTCATGGGTCACATAATTGATCTCATGCTCATTTAATTTCTTGGACGCATAGAAAATTACACGTCCCTCTTGCATAAGGACTCCTTTGAGTCCTTCCTTGCAGGCATCCATACACACGAGGAAATCATTATCCAGGTTTGCAATATTTAGCATGGGTGCATGGGTCAGGAGGTATTCCAGTTCTTGAAATATTTCTTCACATTTTTATGTCTAAATGAATTTAATCCCCTTTTTATGAAGGGCGGTGATTGAAAAACCAATCTTGGAAAACCCTTTTATGAACCTTCTATAGTATCCTTCTAAGCCCATGAAGGATCTAATATCAGATACATCCTTTGGGGTAGTCCATTCCATAATAGATCTGATCTTGTCGAGATCTACTGCCACCCTTTCCTTAGATATGGCATGGCCTAAGTAATGGACTTGCTTCTTGTTATCACTGAAATTTTGTCCGCATAGGGCGACAAGAACTCTGCATCATCAACACAGGACTGGAGTCATTCATGGCACAAGATTAATTCCTCAGCATTACAAAAGGGTCAAAAAACTATACAAATGACCAAAAATTTGAAAGGCGCTTTACATCATCTAGGCGCGCACGTGTATGTGCGTAACAACAACGTACAAAGCGTGCATATGTGCACAAGGCGCGGCTGTTGGGCGAAAAACCCGCGCGCCTGCTAAACGACGCATTTATTGAAATTGGTCGGCCTCCCAACCACTAATGGATCAACTCCCAAGTCGATTTGACACCAAATCCGAGCTCAATCCTCATGGTGGGCTGGTCAAAGACCTAATTGTGCCCTAAAGAGCCCCTTTTCACATTCTAAAGAGGTTACATAATGATCCAATGCTTGGCTATAAAAAGCCATGAATGACCACCATTTTCTCAAGGAATTATTTGTATTGTTATGCTGCTAAGATTGCTAAGGACTCATTCTTTGGCAATAAACATCACAAGCTGCATTTCATAGAGCTATTCACCCCTCACTTGAGTGAATAAGCTTGGAGTTCTTTCACCCACATTTTCATCTTTTCATTGTAAGGAGAGCAAGCTTTGAGGGCCTCAAGAGCCTTCCATTGGAGAAAGAAGGGACCCAAGTCCTCTTTCTACTTTGTGCCTTTGGATTTCATCAATAGATCAGCTTATACATTGGTGATATTGGTCCATTTGTATCTATTTTGCATTTGTTTTATATGCTTGTAGTTTTAATTAGTTTTAGTTTAATTCTTGTTAATAGCTTTGTTGTGTTTCTTTCTAACCTTTCCTTTCACAGCTGTCATGCCTAGCAGAGCCCAACTGAGCATGTAAGCACTCTTAATTTTCTCACCTAGTGACGAATTGGGTGCAAATAGATTGGCGACCATACTGGGGAGAAGGTATCAATTCCTCCCTCATTTGGGTTCATTTTGCTTTCCTTTTGGTTTCATTAACTTGCAGGTTCACAAACCGGCCTCTGCCGACCTGCTTACCAGTCAATTCACAAGAAATTGGAGAGAAATCCATCCGGATTTTTCTTCTCGAACTTTTGACACAGGCGCGCGGGTATTCCACCCCACAGGCGCGCATTGGGCGTGCATGCGCTTTGTTTTTCAGTTCTCTCAGCGCGTAGGCACCATATGCGCCTCTGTCCACACAGGAGGCTGCACATTTGAACTAAAATTTGCATTGTAAGCTCTTGGATGTGGGAAAAAATCATTTTCCTTCTTAAGAATGATGACATGCATGTTCTAAATACTGCACCACTTAGACCCCTCAACTTATAAAGGGGATAATCAAACAAACATAGGCACTTAGGTGGATAAAAATCATTTTCCCTTATTTGCTTT
>ML779542.1:741698-756150 GCA_009831015.1 Picea engelmannii
CTTTTCATTGTAAGGAGAGCAAGCTTTGAGGGCCTCAAGAGCCTTCCATTGGAGAAAGAAGGGACCCAAGTCCTCTTTCTACTTTGTGCCTTTGGATTTCATCAATAGATCAGCTTATACATTGGTGATATTGGTCCATTTGTCTCTATTTTTCATTTGTTTTATATGCTTGTAGTTTTAATTAGTTTTAGTTTAATTCTTGTTAATAGCTTTGTTGTTTTTCTTTCTAACCTTTCCTTTCACAGCTGTCATGCCTAGCAGAGCCCTACTGGGCATGTAAGCACTCTTAATTTGCTCACCTAGTGACGAATTGGGTGCAAACACTTCTGAAAGAAATTGCACTTGCTAAACTTAGTGTAGAGTTGATGCTCTCTTAGTACTTGAAGTATGAGTCTAAGATGTTCTTTGTGCTCCTCCCTGTTCTTGGAGTATATTAGGATATCATCAATGAAAACCAATACAAATTTGTCAAGGAATTTGTTGAGTACATTATTCATCAAGCACATAAAAGTGGCAGAGGCATTGGTTAACCCAAATGGCACCACCACGAATTCATAATGAACATACCTCA
Source organism: Picea engelmannii (assembly GCA_009831015.1). Taxonomy (NCBI): domain Eukaryota; kingdom Viridiplantae; phylum Streptophyta; class Pinopsida; order Pinales; family Pinaceae; genus Picea; species Picea engelmannii. Next base: position 742,270 of record ML779542.1, read on the forward strand.
TCCTGAAGGTTGTTTTGTGGATGTATTCATCCTTAATCCAGACTTGGTGGTATCTATACCTTAAGTTGATCTTAGAGAATATGGAAGCACCTCCCAATTGGTTGAACAGGTCATCGATTCTTGGTAAGGGGTACTTGTTCTTTATGGTTGTCTTATTGAGTTGTCTGTAATCTATGCACAATTAGAGTGTGCCATCTTTATTTCACAAACAAGAGTGGCGCTCCCCATGGAGATACACTAGGTAAGATGTAGCCTTTGTCCATCATATCCTTTAGCTGTCACTTGAGCTCAACTAGCTCTGGCGTGCTCATTCTATATGGCATTCTAGATGCTGGTACCGCTCTTAGTGTAAGTTCTATCGAGGAGTCGGTATCCCTTCTCGGAGGTAGACCTGGTACCTATTCTGGGAACAAGTCCTTGTATTCTCTTAATATGGGGTGATTCTCTAGGTTTGGTTTTTCATTCTCAACAGATTCCAGTACCTATATGGCATATAAGGAGCACCCCTTTCTGCAATACTTTTTCCTTTGAAGGGATGATATTTGTCTCACTAAGATAGGATTTCGAATCCCTTGGAAGACCGTATTTCTCCCTTCCTCATTTACACATTCTAAAGGTTTATGATAACAATACAATTTAATTTTATAACAATCCAACCAATCCATACCAATCAACAAGTCATAAGATCCCAAGGGAAGTATGTTAAGGGTCGCTCGGGTGGGCAATCCACCCATGATGAATTGACAGGATGGAATGACCTCTGCCACTTTTATTTTGGTCCCAGTGGCTAATTGCACCAACCATGGATTAACATGTCTAATTGGTTGCAGTTTACACTTACTAATAGTCTGAGGGGCCACATAACTCAAATTAGAACCTGGGTCAATTAAAATAGAAACTAGATGGTTGGCGATCATACCTTCCAGCTCCACTATTGAAGCTTGGTGGTCAGCTTGAATATTGTCCAAAGCTGCATAGATTCGTGGCATGCTCCTAGCCACATAATTAACGGTGGTAGCTTCTTGGATATTGTAGACTATCTTGATGTTCTGTTGTCGATGTGGGAAGTCCCTCAATCTATGATCTTCTCCACAATCCCAACATTTTAAGGGTTCCTTCTTTTGGTTAGCAGTCTTTCCTAGGGTTGTCTTAAAAGTTTTATTTCCACTTTGAGAGGGGAAATTTTGCTAATATACACTTCTAGAATATTTTCCATAGTTCTTGAATCTTGAGGATTTAAACCCCTTCTTCTAGAATTCAAAACTACTCCTCTTCTTCCAGTCCTTGTGAGGTTTTGTTTTATTCCCAAACTATTCATAACAATACTTCACCTTCCAGATAGTTTCTTCTAAGGTCTTTGGTTTGTCGAACTCAATTCTGTCCTGGTAGGTCTGAGGTAACCCACTAATGAACCATTGCATTTTTACCTTTTCATATTTTATGTAGGGTACACACCTCAGTAGTTCAAGGAATTTATTAACAAACTCATCTATGGTGAGCTGCCCCAGCCTGAGTTCATAGAATTTCTTAGTCCTCCCATCCATGTATTTCTCTGACATATACTGCTTCCTGAAGTATTTCTGAAGTTGTTTCCATGAAAATTCCTTCTCATGGAATCCTTTCACATTCCTAAGGTCTTCCCACCAAATGGAAGCCTTTCCATTCAAGTTAAACATGGTTATTTGAGCCTTCAATTTTTCAGAGTAGTCATGGACTCTGAAGTATTTCTTTAAACCAAGCAGCCAAACTTCAGCCTCTTCTCCCTTCCTAATCTCTCCATTGAAAGAGGGTGATTTGGATTTCTTAAATTCTTTAGGATCGTGATTTTTGAAACACCTCCACTTCTTTCCTTTGCTTTGAGAATGTGAGCTTGCTTTGCTACTAGAAGATCCTTCGGATTTTTCAGCTTCCTTTCCAGAGGACTCTACCAATGAGTGTCTCCTGCCTCTAGGTTGGGCCTTCTTCGAGGCGATTCTCCTAGTGTGGTCACTTATGGAGTCATGTTTTCAGATCTCGGGTGGACTTTGACTTATCTTCTTATGTCGTTGGTCCACATGACTGGTTGCGGGTTCATGTTGTAGTTGCCTCTGTATGTCGGACAAGCTCTGCAATAAAACTGCATTAATTTTTGTTTGTTTTTCTTGCTCCTTTATCAATCTCTCATTGTTAGCCTTGCAACTCTGTAATTCGGCCCTGAGGCTCCTTACATTTTCAACTAGATCTGGAGGGGTTTCCACCACCCTCCTTTCGTTAGATTCTTCATCTCTATTGTGGGAGCCATCCCGCACTTCATGACACGTCACCATCCTTTAGTCTTGAAGTTTTCCCATAATTTACCGACTACTCGAGTGTTGAAACAAACACTTATTGTTAGCTAACAATATATTAATTCATGAACAATACATGGTTCAATTTCTTAAATGCATACACACAGTATAAAGTTTTTTTATTCTTTTCTTTAATAACATTTTTAACCTGACTTTTTAAGAAGGAAGTAAGGTAGAGTGTCACTCTTCTAAAAGTACTCCAAATAGATTTTTTAAGCGACTCGTCCATGAGCCCAAGCAGGCCAAGTGTTGTAACCATGCTTTGATACCAATTTGTAACACACCCATGATGGGGAAAAAAAAAAAAAAACATCCTCATAGGAACAAATCCTCTCTCTCTACGGGTTCTAATCTGGACAGTCGGGGAACCATCCTGGCCTTTCGGTCAAGGATCTCTGATTCTGGAGCCAAATGAATCTCTGAGACCTTGATGGTCTCGTTCTGTAATTACACACATAACCTTTTGACTACGTAGTGCAGGGCTAAGGGTACCCGTGACCTATGTCTGTGTGCTTCTAAAATGTAGAATTTCAGGTACTAGCTCCTTTTCCTTTAACCACTGCCTTCATATGACCATGGGCTATGACCTCTTGGAAAATATGTGATTGTGGGTGCGTCCAAGGGTGGTTTTAAACCAACCCTCTTTTTTCCCCACAATTTATTACAAAATTCCACATATGCCTTTGGCAATACCATGGTTTCAATTGTAGGCCGCTCAAGGAGAATTAAGACCTGAGGATGTTCTGGGCCCGCAATTCTTCCCGAACATTGATCTCTTGCTTTTGGTGATGATCTGTGATCAACGATTGCTATCTATCCTCCATTCTTCTCTTTCATGCAACTTCCCAGACCTCCCAATCCATCGGCACGTAGCTCCCTTCCCAATCGACGGTGATGATTGGTTCCGACTCTCCAGCCTTCGTGAGTTTCAACTCTCAAATTCTCACTACCTCCTCAGTAGCTATCTTCCAGAGCGGAAGATCCGCTGACACAAATTCTCCCTAATCAATGACTGTTCTCCTGCTTCAAGACTTTAGCCTCCCCAACCATATCAATGGTCCTATGACTCCCTTCTCGATCAACGATCGAGATATTCTCTGGGTCTTCAAAATTTTCCTTCAAAGTTCTGGATCTGGTGCCACGTGTTCTCCTTCACATCGAGGACTCTCTTTGCTTCAGATTTCTGGATTTCAGAAATCTCAAATCTCAACTCTCACCTTCATCCAATGACTTTTATCTGGAGTTAATAATCTACTGATGCGTGTCTCCCCTTGGATAAACGACTGTGATCCCTTCGCTTTTCCAGACTTCGGAATTCTCAAGTCTCAACTTTCACTCCTTTCGAAGTATGCATATTTCTGCCATGTGTCCACTTCAATCGGATGGTTGAAACTCATTTCAGGTCTTTACCCGAAATCCACAGATTTCATGCCACTTGTCCTCTGGATCTGATGGTTCAAATCTACTTCGGACGATCCGAAGGTCGACGTTTACTTCAGTAATTACCCAGAATCCACAGATTCATGTGACCTATTATCTGTATTAGATGATTCAGATCTGCTTTGGATGATCGAATGGTCGACATTTACTTCAGGTCTTTTCTCGGAATCCATAGATTCACGCCACCTATCCTCTGGATATGATGGTTCATATCTACTTCAGACGATCCGACAGTCGACGTTTACTTTGGGTCTTTACCCGAAATCCACAGATTCATGCCACTTGTCCTCTGGATCTGACGATTTAGATCTACTTTAACCCTTTGGTGCTTCGGCTCTTCAATGCTTCGACACTTCGGTGCTTTGGCACTTCGGTGCTTTGACGCTTCAGTACTTCGACACTTTGGATTTTTGAGCTTCGGGAGTTTCAACTATCAATATGAAATTCTCGAAGTGATTTCTCTGAAGTATATGATCTATCATCACGTGTCCGTCTGGATCTGATGGTCCAAATCTCCTTCAGCTCTCCGGGACTCAGGGAGCTCAAATCTCAAACTTTACTTTCACCCGAGGACAATGGGTCTCTACCACATGTCCCTTTCGATCCGACGATTGAGATTGATTTAGGGACTCCGACTCTTTGGGCTTCGGGAGTTTCAACTCTCAATCTGAGACTCTCGAAGTGAGTTCTCTAGAGTTACTATCCTTCTGACGCGTGTCTCCCGACGATCAATGGCTAGGATTAACTTCGGGTCCTTGACAATTCTACTCTCTCCTTGACCACAAACTCTCGCTCAGGAGTTATAGATTTGGCATCACTTGTCCCCCTTGGTGATGAACGGTCCAATTCACTTCTCTCACAACCTATCTAACAGCTATTGTCGCTCCTCCTCTTGAGCTTCTGACTTACTCCGACTTAGAATATTTTCTAAGTGCTCAAAGGATTCGACCTTTTCTCCTCCTACGAGCCCATCTCCTGGATTTCATTTGCACTCCTGAAAGCGCTATCTCTTATGAGCTTTATCTCCTTGAATATTTCTCCATTCTACGTGATCCTTATGTTTCAGGGATCACGTCAAACTCAGATCGTAGGTCAAAGATGATCGATGGTTCACAGAAATTACGAGGCCCCAACATGCATGCTCTTTACTAGAGAGTTTGACCTCCGTAATATGGAAAGTGCTCGCTCGATTATATTCTAATCGGGATCGTTGATCTTCTAGCCCATCGAAATCAACGACAAGGGTGAATTGCAGGCCGCGAACTAGCGTGTCCACTATTTTCACCTTCACGCTGCGCAGTGATTCCCCATCCTCTATCTTCATTCATAGATCGACGGTTCATAGCAATTGCGGGGTTCAACTTGACTATCGTGCAATCTGACATCTTAGAGCTTGGAGCTCCAAGGTTCCTAGACCCAGGTCACGTGGATCTTCATATAAATATTGGGCTATGATCCCCATTCTTAGTCGGGTTTTTGGTTAAGGAAATAGGTGCAAGTTTAGAGTCTCCTAGACTACTGGTTTGAAGGGAACACCTTCCCAACTTGTAGAGCTTTAAGCTCTAAATCAAGGCAAAGTAACTTGTGAGGTTACCAAAATGGTAGCTATGTCTAGAGGCTTGCTTCGACTCCGAAACGATGATGTAAATTCCTTGGAAAGCACCTTCAAGTGATTAAAATGGGGCGTATGGAAAAATCAAGCAAAAATATAGGTTCTCAAGGGAACAAATGCATACTCATAAATTAATCATTTAATACAGAGAAAGAACCCTTTATAGGCATGTAAATACTTGCATGCATCCATTATTTACAATTCAAATCATAAGGCAAGAAAACACTTATCATAACCATAAAGCGTGATGCGACTACTGAAAGGGGTGCTCGTTTCCACCCAACCAAAGTCTCAATCACTTTGAATGGATTTATCACTAGCCACCCATGAACTTAAGCCACGATGCTTTGAGATCCAATCTCTTACTTCCATCTCAATGAAAGTTAGGGCTGAAGGCTACTCTCCTTCTCCCAATACATAAATAGATAAGGACAAAGGTTACTCTCCTTCTCCTGGCTCAATCTCTATTTTCAGTCCTTCCTCGGACCCGAGAGTTTCCACTCTCGTCTCTGCGCTTTTCCCTGCAGGTCTTCGTCTGCCCACCACACTTCCTTTCTTTCCTTCCTCATAAATATTGCGTGTGGCTCAAATTCCTAGTCCGTGTTCAGGTCTGGAAGCCTTACGGATAGGCGTTCTGCCCCATCCCCTCATTAACTCTTGAGGAGGTCTTCCCACCTACCAGCCCGACTGTAATTAATTTCTGGGTCAGAGGGTTGTTCTGATATGAGCAATTAATTCCATCATGGTACTAGTTCAATGGAGGTTGACACAAGCATTTTGGGTCCCCTTCACCTTTCATAGCATTCGTGGTTTTCTCTTAGCACATCCCCTCTTTCAACAATCATGCAACACGTAACCATTTTCTATTAAAATAACATAATTTACATTCATCGATCTTTTGTACAAAGGTCCATCAAATCAAACATTCACACTTTTAGGTTTTCCATAGTTCCTTGGCCAATATAGTTATATTTACAGACTGGGGGAAATAGGGTGTTACATGTAGGGCACGTACATGTTCAAAATATTGGTTTTTTAGAAGAGCAACTCAACAGTGCTTTGTTAAAAAATTCAAGTAAGAGGGCCAAAGGCCAGGTATGCATGTGTAGAGAAATTTAGGGTTATTATACCTGCCCCCTAATGTGTGAGGTTAGAAGAGCATCTGATGGCCAAAATACATTAAAAAAATATTCACCAATGTATGAAGTTGAGTGAGTAGGCACAAATCCCTTACAATCCACACTAGCACTTAGCACAACCGGTCTCACATCACATAGATGAAATACTACTTCTATCTAGCCTAAGCATCTATTTATACATACAAAATAGGCCTAAACATGGGTAAACCCATGGGCCGACATCCCAATCCCATTACATAATCCCAAAACCCAAAAAAGACCCAAAAAGGGGCTGAGATCCTGTGATACCTTCTTCGTCTTGTGCTCTTCCTTCGACAGGTTGTTGAAGTCCCAAAATAGGTCAACATGACCAAGAATCTCCCAAAACTTGGTCAAGGGCCAAAAGGCCCCCAACACTCACCTGTGACTCATCTCGTGTCACTCTGGTCTGACTAGTTCTGCCTCAAACGCCTCGAGCTTGGCTCGAGTTGCTTCAACCTGCTTCTTTGCTACATCTTCGTGCTCGATGAACTCCTGGATCACTGCATCATTCACTGGCCCTTGTAGGTGTTGTTCCGATGTGGTGACAACCTGTTCTAGCTATGATCCTCGACTTTCAACCTTTGTAAACAACTGATAGGCCTTATCTTGCATAGGTTGGATCCATTGAGTTATTTCCATAACTTTTCTCTGGATCGTATGTATCTGTTGCTAGGCGGTGCGTTTCTCTTGAGATCTCTTCATTCTGTCTACAGCTGACAGGGCCTTCAACTGCGTCTATAGTGTGTCTGCATGCTAATTCGCTTCCTGGAGCTACGACTCTAGTTCCTGTAACTCAGAGTTCTCAACAAGATTCTCATATGTTTGGGCACTGTGGTTACTCAACTACTTGCACTCCCCGACAAGAGCCTTCAGTCTCTCAACTACGCTCCTGGCAGTTGCTTCCCTTTGGTCTCTTACATATTGCAGGGTCTCGTGCACTTCACATAGCTCCAAATCTGCTATGCGTTTCTCTAGTTGCTGAATCACTTCTTCAAGTTTCACTACTTGCTATGGAACTAATCAAAATCTGGACCAGGGGTCAAATTTTAGCTCAAAAATCAACGTTCTCGAAATTGCCTCAAAACAAACGAGAGCGTAGCCCTCGTCATCATGAACCCAACGCAATTTGTTTCGTCTCAAACGGACGCCAGGAGCGAGAGATATCGCGATCTGTTCGGAAAGTCAGACAAGCAAAAAAAGGACGCTGACTGGGCAGTCCGTACAGGCTGACGTGGCATGACCGTACGCTGACTTGGCAAAGGTGACGTGGCTTGAACATACATGCTGATGTGGTATAGGTGATGTGGCAATTTTTGATTGGTTGACAGTGAGCGAATCAGATTGTGACACGTGGCAGATTTTGGGCAAATGGTATGAGGACACGTGGCCCAATCCGTGGGCACCACGTGTCACTCGTTTACTGGTTGATTGGTTTTATGTAAAATGTATTGGAGGCTGCAAGGTTTGACCCTCGAACCTCCCCCACTATGTAAAGCCTTCACAAACCTCTGCTGACCAATGTTCCGTTGTTTGTTTCTTAACATGTATGTGGGTATTAATATATTTAAGTTCATATGAGTTTGTAATTGGCGGGCGGTCGGGCCAGGGCTTAGCCCCGGCCCGTGGTCGTTTGCATTGTATATGACCGTGCTATATAGCCGAAGGTTTGTGTGTGCGCGGGATATGTTATGTTAAAGCCAGGGTTATATTGTTAACCCATATGCCCGCGACCTGGAGCGCGAAGGGAGTTACACGGTTTTGGTAACGGTTTAACCACTTTTTGCCCATACGAGTGGTCACATGACCCATATGCCCAGGTGACTAGGCGGTTAGGGGCTGGCACGCCACTAACCATCCTATGGTTTGCACCATTGGCGCGGTTGCACCCGGTGCTGGGTTTTCACGCTTTAAATTGCGTGTGAGCCAGGTTCAAATGACAAGGGTGTGTTTTGTAGATGCAAAGACAACAAGCTTGAAGGAGGAAAATGGAGGAGGCCTAACTTCTTCATCTTTTGGCCGATTGAGGTGCCGTAAAAGCCTAGATAGGGGTTTTTGGACGTCCTAAATCCATTGGTGCTATTATCAAGGCCATTTGAAGACTTCTTCTTCAAGTTTTTCACCATTGAAGTCTCAACAAGCTCCAGGGAGCTTGAAGCCCTCATTGATTGAGGACATGTTTTGGTGAGCCTATGTTTGTTTTCTATGATTGAATAATCATTTTTGGCTAATTGATATGCTCTAAAAACATTGGGACAGGTTTCATAGGCTGTTGAGGAATTTTACAGGTGTTTTTTCCAAAGAGAAGCTCAGGTAAGCTTATGGCCACATGTAGAAGAGGTCATGCCCGGATGAGCCATTATCCGTTTTCAGAGTTCTATTAGTCATTTTTGGGGTTTTTATGTGTTCTGATCTCAATGGTACAGTCTGTTTTTCCATTGGAGTTGAGTAGCATCTTGTAAAATAACGTTTGACAAATTAATCCTAGAGAGCCAAGTCCATTGATGGAGGCTCAAGGAGATGTAGCCCGGAGGGGGGTGAACTCCTTTATCATGTTGTGATTGTTCTGAGTTTGATGGTTTATTTGCTGCAAGTTATGTTGCTGTGTATTTATTGAAAGTACATATTTAACCATTTAAAAGAACATATCCTCACACACAAGCATTTACAAGAAGATACATGAACTTAACACATAAGTTTATCTTGCATATTTTTAACACATGGAGCAAGGTCTTGTAAAGTTTATTTTTATGAAGTAGAGGGTGCTTGCATAGCATAAAAAGTCAGCCTTCTATTTTCAGATCAGGAACTCTCTCTTTGGCCTTTACTTCGATGAGTGTCAAAGATTGAAGTGCTCTGTTGACCCTTTCCTTTACTTTGAGTTGCTCCGCAAGCAATTGTTCCTTTCTTTGCTGCAACTGTGCTCTTTCTTCATCCCACTTCGCTCTGAGAGAAAGATTTTCCCATTCTGTAGCACTGCGTTACTCTAGAAGGTCTTCTTGCACTTGTGCTAAAGCTTGAGTGGCTTGTGTTGTTTCTTCCTATGCTCATCGAAGGAGAGATTCGTATGTGTTAGCAATTCGGTGGAGTTGAGCTAGCTCATCTCCCAGTTCTGGTGTTTCCAATGGCAGAGGTGCAGTGGAAATTGCGTGGTTGGACTGTAGTTCCTGATGCACCCCTTGAAGTTAAACCTTAATTCGATTGTATATCTCATCTTGCTGAGCCTCTTGCTTCTCTTATATCTCCAATGAAGCATCGTTCAGTGCTGCTACAATGAAATCAAAGTCATATGAGGTGAGAGTAGTCTACATTTTGGTCATAGATACTCTCGATTTCTTCCGAAAAGAAGGCTTCGGGCAGGAAACCTTCCTTTTCTTTGAGGGATCCTCCTCGTCTCTAGGCGGTGTAACCTTGCCTTTCTTCTGTTCAACTTCTGTGTGATCTATCTCTTTGCCATATCCTCCTTTCTCAGGTGAGATGGAAGCAGTCTTTGCTGAGGTACTGCTTACTTCTTGGGCTTCTTCATTTTTCTTTGTCTTGTTGGGCCCAGGTGTATCATGCGTTGCTTTTGGACTGTCAATGTTGGACATATCCATAAGATCTACTGGAATGAGGAGGTTCGCCAACTAGTCTTTAGTAATCTCTTCTAATTCCTCCTCTGTCAGCTTGTATTAATATTGAAGTTGCTTCTTGTGCTCGTCAGTGCGCATTGTAATATAAATGAAATGGCAGTCCACGCTGAATTTCATTGAAGACCGAAACATGTGGAGAGTATTCAATGTGATGCGAGGCTTGGACTAGATGGTTGTCTTCAGCTGGTTATAATAGGTATGGAACATGACATTTGACTACCGTTGCTTGTTCATGTCACTAGAATACCACAAAGTATTGAACTTCATGGCCAGAGGTTCAAAGGGCTCGAAGTTCGAGAAGGTCGCACCTTCCAACATCTCCCAGGAGATGAAAGAGATCAGGATCAAAAGCCAGATGAAGTGGAATTCATATCCCTGATCTTGCGCTTCCCTGCAGTCCAGTTCCAACTGGTTCACCAGGTACTTTGCCCAATTTATTTGTAGGCCCTCCACGCACTTCCCTGCGAGGTCGACTACAAAACCAGTCACTTGGGTGGGTCAGTTCTTGTGAACTAACTTTCCTGCGATCAATTGATAGGATAGGCACACTATGCCGCTCTGGATAGAGGCTACCTTGTAGCCTCTCATTCCCTTCTTGACATATCCATAAGTGTCCTTGATCATTTATGCGAGAGCGCGGTCCATGGATTTTCCAGGGTAGAAATCCTGTGGGTCAGGGCCTTGCATACTCAGCCCTATGATCTTATTGATCAATGTCAGATCCACTGTGATATGATGATTTAACCACAAGTATCCTCCATAGTAATAGGACATCATTAACTTGACGCATGCATTCACTTCTTGGTGCCTTCCGAAGTGAGGAATCTTCATGACATTGAGCAGTGTGGACTGCGCGAGGTTCATAGTACATGACTTGGGGACTATCTTCAAATTATTTCCCTTTGTTCTGGTCAGGTACTTATGTGGGGCGAGCATGTTGTAGACCTTCCTGTCACCGAGGTTTAAGTCGCTAAACTTCAGTGCTACAATCTTTTCTTGATCTGTGCGAACTGCGCGTATCCCCTTCAGGAGGTACGTAGTGACCAAAGAATACTAAAATTATCTGGGCACACTGTCTCGAGTGATTTCACCTCTTAGAGGTGGTATACAAGCAGGAAATATGCTTAGAATCAACTTAGCATTCATGAGATCATCCTTGTGCTTGGTTCGCTTCTCATCGGATGGCTGGGATGGTTTGGCTCGAGCAGTTGATGGAGAGGTTAGCAGTCCTCTTGTGGATGATGCTTGTACACTTGTGGATAATCCTCTCTCCGACATGACTCTTTTAGTCATCAGGTCGATCAAAAATTCCTCAACAACTCTTTCTACAATGCTCAACTCATCCGACATACACGCTCGGGGTTAATAATCTCAGGTTCGGGAGGGGTAGCTTAGACACAGTAATGAGAGAGAGAGAAGAAGCATGATGATCATGATATAAACTCAGCGTAGTCTTTGGGCTCAAATTATCAATTGGAAAAAGTGTTATGGGTGTGTGTTGGCACAGGGGCAGACCCAGGGTTCAATGCTACAAGAGCGCACCAACAAAGCCCTAACTACAAACCCTTTCGGCAACACTTGTGAAGTAGATGAAGTCTCACCTGAGGTAGAGGCATGGGTGGTTGTAGGACTTAGATGTCTGCAACCTTAGTTGGGACACAGATCTATGATTATATTGCTTATATAGCACTTAGCATTGATTATCCATCAATATTTAGTCCTTATTATACTTCGCATATAGCATAGAGCATCGTAGTAGTCACTTAGATCTAAGGTAAATTAGCACTTAGCAACAATAAATAGGTTAGATCCAGTAGTTCAACACTAAGTATCTTCATCCATATCAGATCTACTATGTATACCTATATAATAAGCACAAATCATAAATATATCCATCTAAATATATCAAAGCACTTAGCAAAAGCAGATATAAGCACAATAAGTCAAGGCACAAAGCATAAATATATCCATCTAAATATATCAAAGCACTTAACAAAAGCATATATAAGAACAATAAGTCAAGGCACAAAGCATAACACATAGATTTACGTGGTTCACCCCCACCCTAGGGATACGTCCACCAACTCTTCTTCTATATTATCGTCAGCCAATCGGTTACAAGCACAAAGCCGTAGAAACCCTTACTTCGCATAGGACAGAAGATCTGCGTAGCCCGCTAGATCCTTCTTCCTTGCCTTTCAGCACAAAGCATTCTATGTCTTCTCACAGGGACTTGCACTAAGCTCTGCAGGTCTATACAAAATGCACAAAGCTCTCGATCACACATATCCCTTCTTGGCACTTAGCCTATATCACATAGATACAATACAATCCCTCTCTCCTCTACTAGATGCCTATATGTCTATTTATACATACAAAATGGGCCTAAGCATGGGTAAACCCATGGGACGACATCCCTTTCCCATTACATATTCCCAAAACCCAAAAAGGGACCCGAAAGTGGGTCGAGATCCCTTGATCTCTACTTCATCTGGCGCTCCATCTTTGACAGGCTATCGAAGTCCCAAAAATGGTCAAATATGACCAAGTAACTTCAAAACTTGGTCAAGGGCCAATAGGCCCCTAACACTCACCTGTGACTCGTCCCGAGTCACTCTGGTCTGAGCAATTCCACCTCGAATGCCTCGAGATTGGCTCGAGCTGCTTTGACTTGTTGCATTGCTACTGCTTCTTGCTCAATGAACTCTTGAATGAGTGTGTCATTGACTGGTCCTTCTAGGCGTTGTTCTACTACACTCAAAACTTGTTCAAGTTCTACTCCTTAGCTTTCAACTTCAGTGAACAATTGGCATGCCTTCTCTTTCACTAGTTGAAGTCATTGAGAGACTTCCATCACTTTGGTTTGGATCGTGTGGATCTGTTGCTGGGCCGTGTGTTTCTCTAGAAACCTCTTCATTCTCTCGACTGGTGACAAGACCTTTAGCTGCACCTGTAACGTATCTACATGTTGCTTCACTTCTTGGAGTTGCAACTCCAATGCTTGTAACTCTAGATTCTCTGTGAGGTTTTCATATGTCCGAGCGCTCCTAGAACTTAGCTGCTTGCACTCCAAGGCAAGGGCTTTCATTCTGCCAACTGCTATGCGAGCAATTTCCTCTCTTAGGTCTCTGATTTCTTGAGGACTCTCAGGCATAATACGAAGTTCCAGGTCTGGGATGCATTGCTGAAGCTGTTGGATCACTTCTTCGAGCTGTGCCACCTGCTGTGGAATTTGTTCTTTAGCTTTCACTTCTATGACTAATTAGGGGATCAAATTTTGCTCAATTTTCAAAGTGCTCAGATTGAGACGAAAACAGTGCCATTGCATCCGTCTCGTTTTCCTGATTCCGTCGATATATTTATTTTCGCAAATGGAGTTCGTATGGAGGAGATATCGTGATTTGACCACCAAGTCAAACAGGAAAAAATTTGGGATGCTGACTGTACCTGTCCGTACAGTCCGTACGGCCACGTGGAGGGCCGTGCCATCATGATGATGTGGCATATTGGTGATGTGGCACAGTTTGGTTGGATGTTCGTTGACCAGTGATATGCTGACACGTGTCACTATGTGGTTGGCCTATATGTTTGTGTTTGTATAAAAGGGTTTGGAGGCCACGGGGTTTGACCCCCGGACCTCTCCATACACCAAAGTTTTCATAACACTACGCTAGCCAACAGTCCCGCACATGTTCCTTGTTATGTATCCCGAC
>ML779542.1:761974-783347 GCA_009831015.1 Picea engelmannii
GGGGTTTATTAACCTTTGGTTTATATATGTAACCCGTGGTTGGTCGGTGTATAACCGCGCGGGAGTTTTAAAACGGACAAACTACTTTTATGCTGCGCCTTTGGTCCCATGGCCATATGACCCAGTGCCGGGGCGGTTAGGGGTTGGAGGCGCCCTAACCGTTCTACGGTTTGTACCGGTGCGCGGTTGCGTACGGGTCTTGGTTTTTACGCCTTTAAAGAGTGTGTGTGCTAGGTTTGAAGCACAAGGGTGCGAATTGTAGAACCAGAGACAACATAGTTGAAGGGGAGAACTTCAAGGAGGCTATCTTCTTCATTTTTCGACCGTTTCAGGTGCCGAAAGAGCCCAGACAGGGGTTTTGGGACGCTGCGGAGCCATTGAAGCAGTCGGTTTGTTGATTTGAGCACTGTAAGACATGTTTTTAAGCACTTTGAGAAATTTAATATAAAAGATCCATTTGGAGGTTGGACCAGGAGATGTAGCCCGGAGTGGGGTGAACTCCTTTATCAAGATGCTGTGTTTATGTCTGATGTTCAATGATTTATGTTGCTGTCTATGTTTATTTCTACATAAGTAATCATTTATTATGTGTTGCAAATTGATCCGGTTGCTTTAAACACATAACATTTCACTTGCAATTAATTTAATCAAGTTTATCAAGTCTTCTTCATTTTTAGATCAATGACGGCCACAGAGTGAAGTGCTCTGCTGACCAATTCCTTTACTTCTAGCTGCTCTGCGATCAACTGCTCCTTGCTCTGTTGTAGCTCTGCTTTCTCGTTGTCCCACTGTGCTTGAAGAGAAAGTTTCTCTTGTTCGGTGGCACTGTGCTACTTGACAAGTACTCTCTGTACCTGTGTCAAAGCTTGGATGGCTTGCGTTGTCTCTTCCTGAGCTCGTCGAAGGCGAGCTTCAACTTTATCGGCAATCTAGTGCAATTGGGTTGGCTCATCTTCTGTTGTTAGGGTCACAATGGAGACTGTGTGGCTAGACTCGAGTGCCTGTTGCACTCCTTGGAGTTCAATATCGATGCGATTATACATTTTCTCTTGATTCACCTCCTGCTTCTTTAATACCTCCTATGAAACATCATTCACAACTACGATGATGAAATTAAAATCATCCAACGTGAGGGTATTCCGCATCTTGGTTTTAGGGGTTCTAGGTTTCTTTCGGGAGGAAGATTTCGGAGGCGAAACCTTCCTTTTCTTCGATGAGTCCTCTTCATCCCTAGGCGGTGGTACTTCTCCTTTCTGTTGTTCAATTTCTGCACCTTCAATCTCTTCGCCATCTCCCCCTTCGTTTGGTGAAATGGACACAGTCCTCACAGATGTGTTGTCTACATCATGAACCTATTTAGGATTCTTCGTCTTGCTTGGTCCAGGTGTATCCTGCGTAGCTTCTGGGCTATCTACATCAGACAACTCCACTGGGTTGGCTGGGATAAGTAGGTCCACCGACCATTCCTTAGATATTTCCTCTAAGTCTTCCTCTGTTAGCTTGTAATATGACTGCAACTGCTGCTTGCGCTCATCAGCACGCATTGTTATATAAATGAAGTGATGGTCTGTGCTAAACTTCATTAAGGGCCAAAACCTGTGGAGGGTACTCAGGGTCATCCAGGGCTCGGACTGGATGGCTTGTTTCAACTGGTTGTAGTACGTATGGAAGATGGCATTGGACATCCACTGCTTGTTCATATCATTAGAGTACCGTAGCGTATAGAACTTCGTGGCCAGAGGTTCTAAGGGCTCAATGTTGGGGAAGGTTGCACCTTCCAACATTTCCCATGCAATGAATGTGATTAGGATGAGAAGCTAGCTAAAGTGGAACTCATGCCCTTGATATTGCACTTCTCTGCAGTCAAGATCTAGCTGGTTGACAAGGTACTGCACCCAATTCATCTGTAGTCCTTCCGCGCACTTTCCTACGAGGTCAACTACGAATCCAGTCACTTGGGTGGGCCGGTTCTTGCGAACTATATTGCCTGCGATCAACTCACATGCAAGGCACACTGCGCTGTTTTGGATAGAGGTTACCTTGTAACATCACATGCCCTTGTTGACAGCTTCATAATTCTCTTTGATTCTTTGTGCTAATGCTCGATCTGAGGTCTTTCCAGGGTAAAAATCCTGTGGGTCAGGGTCCTACATGCTCAGCCCCGTGATTTGATTGATCAAGGTCATATCCACAGTGATGCGACGGTTCAACCATCAGTAACCTCTATGATAGCATGACAGTAGTAACTTTACACATGCATTCACCTCTTGATGTCGTCTGAAGTGAGGGATATTCATCACATTGAGCAGTGTGGATTCTGTGAGGTTTTGGGTTCATGGCTGCGGGATAATCTTTGAATTTTTTCCTTTAGTCTTGGTCAGGTACTTGTGTGGGGTGAGAATGTTGTAAGCCTTCCTGTCTTCAAGGTTGAAGTCACTGAACTTCAATGATGTGAGCTTATCCTAGTCGGCTGGAACTGTGCATATCCCTTTCAGGAAGTACATCGTGACCAAAGCATAGTCAATATCTCTGGGCACGCTGTCTCAATTGATGGTGCCGCTTAGAGGGTGTAGGTAGGCAGGTAGAATTCTCGAAATCAGCTTGACGTTCACAATGTCATCTTTGTGCTTTGTTCTTGTCTCTGTTGCAATCCTGGAAGTTACTTCTCCACAAGACGTCGATGGGGAAGCTTGGACTTCTCATGTTGATGATGCTTGCACACCTGCAGACATCCTTCTTTCCAACATGATTTTCTCGGTCCTGAGATCATCGAGTACTTCCTTCATAGATTCTTCACGTACACTAAGCTCTTCGGACATACGTGCTCATGATAAATTATCAGGGTCACAATGATCTCAGACACTGCTTAGGAATGAACAACGAGGGCATGATGATCACTGTATACACTTGCTAGTATGCGGGCTTCAAATTCTCAGTTGGAAAAAGTGTTCTTTAGTCATGGAGCGATGAAATAAATAGGCGATATTGGCAACAATTTTCTTTGCAATGGGTATGAGCATCATTAATTCATGTTCTGTCCATTATGGCACGGTCTGATGGTCTGGTGATGAGCCATCAATGCTTTTCGATCTGTTTGGAGTGGCAGTCAAACGGGTATATCGACCTCTATTGGCTATATAGATTCACCACGGTGAAGTGGCCTATGTCGTTGTTCTGATATCTCAGTGAGTTCAGATTCTTCAATTTTTCCTTCTGTGAGGTACCCTCGGGAACCTACTATAACCATTCAATCTTAGCCTTCTTCTTACTCAGCTTTCTAGCCTTCTTCTCTGTGAGCTTTGTCTCGGTGGTTCTTTTCTCATTCTGATTCTTATTTCTTTGGACATAGTCACTTCATGCTGCTAAGATTCTTTCCTAAGAATCAAGGGTAGTACTTCTTCTATATCCGAGACAGATACTTCAACCTTCTGTGAGTCCTCTAATGTTCTTGCAGTTTTGATATCTGGGCTTCTAGTGTAGCTTCAATTTGTTCTCTTGCTCTTCAATCAATCGCACGATCCTTCTGGTCATGAAATCTTTTATCTCTTGTCTCTTCTATTGTAATATCTTTTCTTCTTCCTTATTTCTGGCTTGATCTCTCTCAATCCAAGGTTTTCCAAGTAACATAGTAAACGGGGCGCTATCCTCAATAAACTTGATAATCTCAAAATCTTTTTCTGTCGAAGTTCCATTGACATTCATAGATATTTGGGTGAGCCTTCCACACAGGTTCACCAGTTTTCCTCTGAATAGTCCTATTCATCCTAATGAAGGGGTCATATCAGGCTTCCCTATGGCTTCCCAAGTTCTTTCAGGCATAATGTTCACTGGTGTTTCTTCATCAAGGACAGAGTCAATGTCGAAGTCTCCTATTCTTGCTTCAATGCATTATTTTTCTTTAAAGATCTCTGATAGCCTAACATGTCGGTGATCATTCAAGGTGTCTTTCATCTGCAACAATATCTTCTCTAATTCTTGCTAGGGTTCTACTATTTCTGTATCTACCTTAGGGTTTTCTTCATTCAGATTCATTCTTTCGAGATTAGAAATCATTCTAGGGAAATCCAATACTTCATGGTCCAAATCTTTGCAACAAAGGCAACTAGGTCTTCCACCAGGGCATTCCTTAGCTAGATGTCCCGATCTTCTGCAACTGTAACATAAGGTTAATCCTCTCTTCCTTTTAAATGATCCCCAACTTCTTCTATACTGTGCACTAGGATCATGGTAGCTAGTCTGCAAAAAATTCTTTCTAGGATCCTGCATCCATTTGTTAGTCCAAACATTCTTTCTATGTATAGGTATAACATATCTATCACTATTCTTATCAGATCTATTCATATCAAGCTTTCTTTCATCTATCAGAGCCCTACTTTTCAAGCTAGGACAAAATCTATCAAACATACCTAGATCCATACTCTAGAAACAATTTTTTTCACTTATTTTACTTCTATAGAGCACAAATCTTCTAGATCTAATACCTTTTAAATATTCTTATGTTTATTAGAGCACATAGTTTACAGATCTTACTTCTTTTTTGCAGATCTGACCTCTCTTCTTTAGAAACTTCCACTTTTACCTTTCTTAGAGCACAAAGCGTTCAAATATCGCTTATTTTCTTTAGATCTGTCCTTCCTTTCTTTAGCACATAACTTTTCAGATTAGGTGGATTACTGCACACTAGGGCACAAATCCATGCACAAAGCTTCCACAGTTTCAGGATGAATCTTTGCACAAAGCTTCTTCTTCCTTAGTTCCCAACAATCATAGTTTCAAGTCCCAGCAACGAAACCATTTGTTGGCATAGGGGTAGACCTAGGGTTCAGTGCTACAAGAGTGCACCAACAAAGCCCTAACTACCAGCCCTTTCGGCAACACCTGTGAAGTAGATGAAGTCTCACCCGAAGTAGAGGCAGGGGTGGTTGCAAGAATCAGATGTCTGCAACCTTAGTTGGGACACAGATCTGTGATTATATCACTTATAGAGCACTTAGCATTGATTATCCATCAATATTCAGTCCTTATTATACTTCGCAGATAGCACAGAGCATTGCAGTAGTCACTTAGATCTAAGGTAAATTAACACTTAGCAACAGTAAACAAGTCAGATCCAGTAATTCAGCACTAAGTATCTTCATACATATCATATGTACTATGTATACCTATCTAATAAGCACAAATCATAAATATATCAAATCACTTAGCAAAATCAGAGATAAGCACAACAAGTCAAGGCATAAAGAATAACACACAGATTTACATGGTTCACCCCCACCCTAGGGCTACATCCACCAACTCTTCTTCTATATTATCATCGGCCAACCAGTTACAAGCACAAAGATGTAGAAACCCTTACTTTGCACAGGACAAAAGATCTGCGCAACCCGCTAGATCCTTCTTCCTTTCCTTTCAGCACAAATCCTTCTATGTCTTCACACAGGGCCTTGCACTAAGCTCTACATGTCTATATAGAATGCACAAAGCTCTCGATCACACAGATCCCTTCTTGGCACTTAGCCTATATCACATAGATACAATACAATCTCTCTCTCCTCTACTAGATGCCTATATGTATATTTATACATACAAAATGGGCCTAAGTGTGGGTAAACCCACGGGCCGACATCCCTTTTCCATTACATATTCCCAAAACCCAAAAAGGGACCCAAAAGTGGGCCAAGATCCCTTGATCTCTGCTTCGTCTGGAACTCCATCTTCTTTAGGATGTCGAAGTCCCAAAAATGGTCAAATATGACCAAGTAACTTCAAAACTTGGTCAAGGGCCAACAGTGTGTGGCGCGGTGGGATAAATAGGTAACTCGACAATGGGTCGCTTACAATGGGTATGAGGTCTTCATTAACTAAACGAACAATAATTGCCTTTCTTCTCATTCAGAGTGTCGATCGAATGGTTATAATGTCCCCAATGACTATATTGCTTCGTCATGGTGAAGTGCCATGTGTCGTTGTTCTAATATCCCGACGATGCTCCAATTCTGTAAATTTTCCTTCTGTGAGGTTCCCTCTAGGACTTTCTATAACTTTTCAATATTATCCCTCTTCGTACTTAGCTTTCTATCCTTCTTTCCAATTATCTTTGTCTCAGTATGTCTTTTTCCATTCTGATTCTTATCTTCATTTGACATAGTCACTACGCGCTATTGAGATTCTTTCCTAAGATTCGAAGGTGATACTTATTCTTTGTCTAGGATAAGTACTTCAATCTTCTGTGGATCCTCTAGTGTTCTCTCAGCTTTGACATCTGGGTTGCTAGTGTTAAATAGCTTCGATCTTCTCTCTTGTTCTTGAATCAAGTGTGCAATCCTTCTGGTCATGAAATCTTTTAACTCTTATTTCTTCTGCTCCAAAACTTCTTCTTCTTCCTTTCATTTGTCTTGATCTCTATCAATCCAAGGTTTTCCTAGTAACATGGTAAATGGGGTGATGTCTTCAATAAATTTAATAATATCAAAATATTCTTTTGTCGAAGTTCCATTAACGTTCATTGGTATGCGAGCGAGCTTCCCACATAGGTTTATCAATTTTCCTATGAATAGTCCTCTTCCTCCTAATGAAGGGATCATATCAGGCTTCCCTATGGCTTCCCAAGTTCTTTCTATCATGATATTCACATGTGTTTCTTCATCCAAAATACAGTTAATGTCTAAGTCTCCTATTCTTACCTTAGTGCATTCTTTTTCCTTGAAGATTTATGATAGTCTGATATGTTGATGGTCATTCAGGGTTTCGTTTATTTGCAACAATACTTTCTCTGATTCTTCCCGAGATTCTGCCATATTTGGATCTACCTTAAGGTTTTCTTTATTTAGATTCATTTCTTCTAGCTTAGTAATCATTCTAGGGAAATCCAACACTTCATGGTCTATAGCTTTACAACAAAGACAACTAGGTATTTTCCCAGGGAATTCTTTAGCAAGATGTCCCGGTCTTTTGCAACTACAACATAGGGTTAATCCTCTATTCCTTTTAAATTATCCCCAACTTCTCTTATACTGCGTGATAGGAGCATAGGAGTTAACTTGCAACAAATTCTCTCTAGGATCCTGCATCCATTTGTTAGTCCAAACATTATTTATATGCATAGGTATAACATATCTTTCACTATTCTTATCAGATCTACTCATATCAAGCCTTCTTTCATCTATTAGTGCCCTAGTTTTCAAGCTAGGAAAAACCCTATCAAACATACCTAGATCCATACTTTAGAAACAAAAATTTCCACTTATCTTACTTCTACAGAGCACAAAGATTCCAGATATAAAACTTTTCACTATTCTTACCTTTATCAGAGCACAAAGCTTGTAGATCTTACCACTTTTAATAAGAAGTTCTCACTCTTACCTTTCTTAGAGCATAGAAGCTTTCAGATCTCACTTCTCTCCTTCAGATCCGACTTCTTTTATATAGATCAAGATTCTTTCTTTTAGAACAGAGCTTTATAAATCAAGTAGAATACTGTGGACTAGAGCGACAGATATGTTATAACCATAACAATTTCCAGACAGGATCCAAGTTTCAGAAATTTAGAGAAGAGCTACAACATTGGGGAAATGCGATAGTTTGGAGGATCGGGCTACATCTGGCGACATATGGACAAATGTAGCAGATATGCAAAAGGTGGGACTCGACAGACCGTAGATCTTGGAGCGGCCCGGATCAACGACCAACAACCATATTATGCGATGAAATAGCGCGAGACTTAATTATTTGAGGGAAGGATGGGGAAAACCATTGTGGTTTCATTCATGGATGTATGACACCCTCAGAGGGACATCAGGGCAAAAAGTAGTCCACCCAAAACCGCTTTGCCTCGTCCCCAAAATTTCTGAAATACAAGCGCTACAAATATTGTTGCAAAATGTCTAGCGAAATTAAGTTTGGGGATTAAACCATTTGCATACGAATTTGATCATTGCACACATATCAGTTTTCAAGTCTCAGTTTCCATGATTTGAAGCAATTTTGACCATTCGTCTTCCAAGGGGAATTCTGGGCAAACCGGAGCAGATTTTGAGAAACTGAAAGAGGTTTATACTCAACATGGACCATAGAACAATAACCCCCCCTCAGATTTCTCGTAGCTGTTACATAATGGGATAATCGAGGATATCTTGGAACCTTATATTTTCGGATTCAAGATTTTTTCTATTAGAGACATTCTTTTCAAATGTAGATCCCGGATAGATGGAGGAAAATTTTACAAAAACCTTTCTCAAAATTTACACAGCTATTGCGGATTCCGACTTACAGGTGATGTTTCGATGCCTATTTTTTCATGTAAACGGTTTCCAAATGAAACGTTTCTTTATTTGTAACCGATTTGGAAACAAAAAGATTCACTATTTGTATGAAATGTGAAGAGATACATATGTATCGGGGTTGGCAGAAGAGTAAGAGCACCTTTTGGTTGTATCAAACTTTATTTGCAAATTTTCTGAATCTGAATCGAATACAAATGCAAAAGATTTTGAAGTCTCTATAAAAAGATTCTTATGGGTGGTGATATGAGCTTTGTTTCCTTTCATCGTATGTATTTCCTATAGCCTGTCATTTCATTTAAATTTTCTTTTGTTTAAATTGGAGAATTTAAAGGCCCAGAATTCATCCTGTGACACTCTTGGTCTAAGCAATTTAAACTATGTGATTGTCTTCTTAACTTATTCAGAATTCATTTCAGCAATGCTCTGATGCAATTATTTGTCTTCTTTATCTTCCTACACATATTTTTATTTCAAGAATAACTTAGATTCATCACCTCATTTAGCCTTTGTCCTCTGGAGAGTTCTATCAGTCTACACATTGTCTTTGTTCACTTTCAGAATTTCAACTCCATAGCCGATAGTGTTCCCCTCTTCTTCGCCAACAACTCTATTAAAAATCTCCCAAACAAATCAAATCTAGCTGCCGGTTTCCATAGATATATCAAGTGACACGAGAGAGCCCTCTTTGAGTTGGGCAGACTAGTGCCTCAGCTCTAAAGATGGTTGAAATAGTTACCTCCGTCGTTTGTCTATTCAGTCGGACATAATTTACATAGTGCTGACATTCTGGTGTCGTTGTCGGGGATGAAATTTAAAAATTTTCCCTGGGAAGAACGACATGGTTGATTTCTAGGGTCTGAGAGTGGCATAAACGTAGGCACATATTGGCTGTATTCCTACTTCGGCGACTCCACACATTAAAAAAAAAACAAAAAAAAACAGTTTGAAGGTGATTCCACTGGTAGAAGAATCCAAAAATTTAAGTTTTCACTGGCGACTCCACTCTCAATGTAGAATCCAGTTTCCAAAACATCATTGGCAACTCCACTTTCCAAAGATGAGTTCAATGTATGCAAGGTATTCTCCAATGAATCCCTCTCACATTCCTGGCTTTCTGAATTGCATGCCTTGTGTAGATTGGCAAAGATATCTGCCAAAGTTCAAAGCTCAAGAAGGAGAAGATGCTACCTTTCATTTGATAAAATTCCACATGCACATACATAGGCTAAAGGTTAAATTTCCTGAAGACTGCTTGATGAAGATGTTTATGGAAACCTTAGAAGAAGAAGCACGATCCTGGTATGAAGGATTTCCATCTTCTAGTCTATTTTCCCTTGAAGACTTTTATTCAGTATTTTGTGTGAATTATAAGGAAAGTTACCCATCTTTAGTTCTGGTTGAAAAATTATGTGGTAACTTTGACAATCTTATTCAACACATGGGGATTGATATTAATGATGAATACTAAATGTATGATGAAATAGAAGAATCCCTTTATGAACTAGCCTCTCATCGGGAAGAGTTAGTAGAGACTAGTTGTATTGGTACACAAGATCATTATGAGCAAACATTAGCTTCTTCTTTGCTTGAAAATGAAACAAATCTGCATCATAATGTTGACAGTCGTGTCATATCCCATGAAATTAATGAAAAGTCACAGCCTTGTCAGCCTTATTATAGTCAAAAGTTTGGGGAGAATCATTCAAAATGTTTTACATCTCATTCATTTTCTGAAGACTTGTATCATGAAGAAATTGGTGAAAATCAGGCTATTGAAATTATATGTGTAGAAAGTGTAGGCAATAGAACCATTAATAAAGATAGCTACTCAAAGTTACAAAGAAATACTGAAGAAGAGCAGGTTGTTTTAAGTCTTTTGGATGTTGCAAAATCCATTCATGATTTCACCTCTATTGATTTGACATATTCAGAAATTTTAAAAAGCCAGGATGAGATTCTTATTCAAGAACATGAAAGAGCATTTTCAGATTTTTCTCAAACACACGAGGTTTTCATTTCATCTAAATATTTACAAGAGTACATAAAGCCTGTCTCTATTGAAGATGATGTGAAAGACGATCATCTTGCTGCATGTCCATTTGAGAAGGGTAAACCCGATGAAAGAGATCCTTGTCTTTGGACTGATTTAAAAAAAATGGACAGTTTTACATGTTTTCGAAGACCCTTTTGCCAGTAAGATGAAATTAGTGGAGAAGACAGAGTACCTATTGTTCGAGAATGCATGGATAAAATGGGGTTTGCAGTTTGAGTTATCATTTGCTGAGTTCTCTTTTCTATCTAGAGGAGCTAAAAACAAGGTGAAGTCAAGAAACCATTTGCTTGACTGGCTTCATTGGAATTTTGAGATCACTTGATTCAACGTTGGTTTCAGTAAGTAGGGTAGGAGAATTTTTATATAAATAAGCTTGAAGACCAAGCATTTTTGTCAGTTTTAGTTGTGTACTTCAGCATATGTGTTTTCAGTTTTCGACAACTATTGGTTTTCAATTTCAACTTTCAATGCATTTAGTTTCAGATGCAGGATTGGTACAGGTGAAGTATTTATGATGGGATCTTCATTGAAGCAGATCGAGTTGCTTCCCCAAACAGATTTTGACACTGAACGGAAATATTCTACACTGCCAGGATGTCAAAATGTATTGATTGAAGATATGAACCCAAGATTGGATCCAGTTTTCACTCTTTTTATTGGTAAAGTGTCTTTTCATTCCCAGTTGATGAGGAAAGACAGAAGTGAGAAAACATTTGGCAGTCTAATACACCCAAATCGCAAATTACTAATGTAATCAACGGTAAATATTCATATTGGGGAGCGAAAGTAATCGATGTTTAACTTTTCTAAAGCGGCCCGATATAAAAATAATGGTAAAGTGACCGGGGTATGTGGAAGCTAATGATTTATATTGGGGACATTAATGGTGTGATTAAAACCACCCCCTTCACTCACCGATATGGCATACGAGTCAATGTTGAAAATATTACTAAGCAGCGAAGGAGGAAACATAATTTTCCCAATGCGCAACACACAAGCACCAGCCTGAAAGGAAGCTTCGTTTTCATTTGATTTATTTACAAGTTTCCTCCCAAAAGATTCCATTGAAGTACTTTTGTACAACTTATTGGCATGTTACTCCCGAAAATTATCTAGATCAAAAAGTACCTGGAATGGGTGCGAAAGATGTGATAAAGATTATACTAGTCAAATCTGGCAATTCGTGATGTATATGCGTGATTGCTTGCAAAGGTCGTGAGGTGAGCTGAGGCAAATAAAGTGTTTCAGTCACCCATGTTTCTCAATGTTAAGTTGTTGCTCACCGTGGAAAATTTTTATATAGATCTGGACAACGGTGAACGAGGTTCCTTTTTATTACAGCTGGATTGCTGCTCGAGTGTGATATTATTTAGATAGATCTACACTGTTGATGTATTTCATGATTTAGTGTTGTATGTTATATCCATTATGAGATCTTATTGCTTGTTGATAAAGACCCAGTGACCATATGCTAAACTAAGACATCGAAGAGGAGCTAAAATTTCTATTCCCCATGAACACATAATCTATTCAAAGGCCAACGCAAGATGAGTGCACAACCATATCGATCATCTAGGTGATTGATTGGAGGGACTCTACCAAGTATCCGAGGATTAATTAACAATGACATTTTACCGATGGATAATGGTGACAGGTCAAAGCAGGGTACACACATGTTTTTGGAACAACCCAATGGATAGGCACTCGGTCTATAGTTCTTTGATACCTCACAGGGAGGATAGCATCCCCAGTTGGAGCCTATGTTATCACCATAACAATTTTCAGACAGGATCCAAGTTTCAGAAATTTAGAGAAGAGCTACAACGCTGGGGAGACGCGATAGTCTGGAGGATCGGGCTACATCTGGTGACATATGGACAAATGTAGCGGAGATGTGAAAGGTGGGACTCGACGAACCGTGGATATTGGAGCGGCCCGAATCAACGACCAACAACCATACTGGGTGATGAAATAGCGTGAGACTTAATTATTCGAGGGTAGGCCGGGGAAAACCGTCGTGGTTTCATTCGTGGATGCGTGGTGCCCTTAGAGGGACATTGGGGCGAAAAGTAGTCCACCCAAAATCGCTTTGCCTCATCCCTGAAATTTCTGAAAGACAAGCGCTACATAGATTTTTGCGAAATGTCTAGCGAAAGTAAGTTTGGGGATTAAACCATTTGTAGACGAATTCGATCATTGCACGCATATCAATTTCCATGATTTCAAGCAATTTTGACCAGTCGTCTTCCAAGGTGAATTATGGGCAAACCAGAGCATATTTTGAGAAACTGAAAGAGGTTTATACTCAACATGGGCCATAGAACAATAACCCCCCCCCAGATTTCTCGTAGCTATTACATAATGGGATAATCGAGGATATCATGGAACCTTATATTTATGGATTCAAGATTTTTTCTGTTAGAGACATTTTTTTCAAATGTAGATCCCGGACAGATGGAGGAAAATTTTACAAAAACCATTCTCAGAATTTACACAGCTATTGCAGATTCTGACTTACAAGTGGCGTTTTGACGCCTATTTTTTCATGTAAACGGTTTCCAAACGAAATGTTTCTTTATTTGTAACTGATTTGGAAACAAAAAGACTCATTGTTTGTATAAAATGTGAAGATATACGTATGTATCGGGGTTGGTAGAAGAGTAAGAGCACCTTTTGGTTGTATCAAACTTTATTTGTAAATTTTCTAAATCTGAATCAAATACAAATGTAAAAGATTTTGAAGTCTCTATGAAAAGATTCTAATGGGTGGTGATATGATCTTTGTTTCCTTTCATCGTATGTATTTCCTATAGCCTATCATTTCATTTAAATTTTCTTCTGTTTAAATTGGAGATTTTAAAGGCCCAGAATTCATCCTGCGACGCTCTTGGTCTAAGCAATTTAAACTATGTGATTGTCTTCTTAACTTATTCAGAATTCATTTGAACAATGCTCTGATGCAATTATTTGTCTTCTTTATCTTCCTACACATCTTTTTATTTCAAGAATAACTCAGATTCATCGCCTCATTTAGCCTTTGTCCTCTGGAAAGTTCTATCAGTCTACACATTGTCTTCGTTCACTTTCAGAATTTTGACTCCATAGCCCATAGTGTTCCCCTCTTCTTCCCTAACAACTCTATTAAAAATCTCCCAAACAAATCAAATCTAGCCACCAGTTTCCATAGATATATCAAGTGACATGAGAGAGCCCTCTCTGAGTTGGGAAGGCTAGTGCCTCAGCTCTAAAGCTAGTTGAAACAGTTACCTCTGTCGTTTGTCTATTCAGCCAGACATAATTTACAGAGTGATAACAAGATATATGCACAAAGCTTTCACAATTTTAGGATGAATCTTTTCACATAGCTTCTTCTTTCTCAATTCCCAGCAATCATGGCTTCAAGTCCCAACATTGGAACTATTTGTTGGCACAGGGGTAGATCTGGGGTTCAACGCTACAACAGTGCACCAACAAATCCCTAACTACCGGCCCTTTCGAAAACACCTTCGAAGCAGATGAAGTCTCACCCGAGGTAGAGGTAGGGGTGGTTGCAAGACTCGGGTGTCTGGAACCTTAGCTGGGACACAGATATGTGATTTTACTACTTAATAAAGCACTTAGCACCTTCATTTCCTCAATATGAAATCAATACCCACTTTACTGATAAAATAGGGCTTCACAACATCCATACTAATATAATGTATTTAAGCACTTAGCATAGGTAAATAGATCAGATCAAGCAGATTAAGCACTAAGCATGGCCATATAGATCAGATCTAACATTCTCACATATCATAAGCACAAAGCATAAGTAGATCTATATAAACATATCAAAGAAATTGGAAAATAATATGTTGACACATCAAGACAAGGCCCAAAGCAACATAACGAAGTATTTACGTGGTTCACCACCACCCTGGGGATACATCCACCAACTCTTCTTCTTTATTGTCTTCAATCAATTAGTTACAAGCACAAAGCCTCAAAACCCTACTCCGCATAGGACAAAGATTTGCGCAGCTCGCTAGATCGTTCTTCCTTGAGTTACAACACAAAGACTTCCACAGTCTATTATAGCCACTTGCACTTAGCTCTGCAAGTCTCTCAAAGTAAGCACAAATCCATTTTAATCCACATGAGCACTTAGCACAACCAGTCTCACATCACATAGATGCACTACTACTTCTATCTAGCCTAAGAATCTATTTATATATAAAAAATAGGCCTAAACATGGGTAAACCCATGGGCCGACATACCAATCCCATTACATAATCCCAAAACCAAAAAAGGACCCAAAAAGGGGCCAAGATCCTGTTATATCTGCTTCATCTTGTGCTCCTCCTTCAACTGGTTTTCGAAGTCCCAATATAGGTCAACATGACCAAGAATCTCCCAAAACTTGGTCAAGGGAAAACAAGTCTGAAAAAATGTAAAAGAAGACTCCAAGGAGTACCTTTTTCGGAGATAGTCTAGTCGGTTCGAAAAAGGTGTAAACTAGCACCAAAAATACGTCTATTAAAAACCATTTTAACGAGTGTGACAAAGACAATATCACTCGACAATATTTTCAATTTTAAGGAGTCTGAAAAAATCTTAACTATGAACTCACTGCCTTTTTCTGGATTTAGTCTCCTTAGCTCGAAAAAGTATAAAAGTTACTGAGGACAACTCTCTTGACGAGATGAAACCCCCGAGGCGTACCTTTTTCCTCCATAATCCACAGGCTGGAAAAATGGGTAAAATCATGCCAATAGATGTTCTTCTATACCAATTTTAACAAGTGTGAAGGAACAAGGTCACTCGATGATCTTTTCAATTTTAGGGAGTCTGAAAAGAGCTTAACTATGGACTCCGTGGGGGTTCCTTTTTCATAAGTAATCTCCAAGGCCTGAAAAAGGTGATAAACCAAAACCAAGGAGAATGTTCATTTTTTGTAAATTTAGTCCCTCAAGCCCAAAAAAGGGTTAAACGTATACCTAATAATACTCTTCTAGCAAACCAAATTTCCTAGAGTGTACCTTTGTTCGTACAATTGACCATCCAGACCAAAAAAGGGGTAAACTACTGCCAGACAAACGTGCCTTCAAATTTGAATTTGGCGAGCGTGAAGGGAAACAAGATCGCTCGACAATATTTTCATGTTTAGAGAGTTTGAAAAGGGCTTAAAGAAGACTCTAGATGATTACTTTTCTGAGTTAATCCAGACAATATCAAAAATCATAAATGCAATCTCGTCGGATGTTTCTTTCGGATTTCAAAGTGATCTTGAAAGACAACATAGCGTGCTCATTTTGGGAGTCCCGAGGCTGAGGCCTGGAGTGATGGTGTATCAGATGAACGAGGCTCAATATCATAACCATGACATGCCTAACAAGGACTTCCAATCCTATAGTCATTATAAACAACATGGATTCCAAAATGCAACAAGTATCTATCTAGGGCATCCATGTAAAGGTAGGCTCTACCACCTAATCACGACACTTCTAAAGAAACAATGATGGTTCTGCATCATAGTTCGGTGGGATAGATCCTATGGAAAAGAAGAAAAGACAACGAGATGCATAAAGTGGAGGTGAAATCCTAACTTATATGCAAAAATTTGGAAAAAATGACTTTTACCAAAGGACCTTTAAAGTGACTCATCTCCCCAAAAAGTTACCAAACCAAAAAGGAAAAGTGTATTCATAACATCCAATAAGAAACTCGAGAATGGAATTAAATGATTTCCAAGCCAGGAAAAATGACAAAGGGGATCAAAAAATTCTATAAATAGACGTTGACAACTCATTTTGACCATTGTAATTTGAAAATTGAGCAAAAGGTAAAAAATCCCCTTTGCTAAAAATCCCTCCTTGATTTCCATTATTCCTTTATGCATTTGTTTTTGTTTTTGAGTGGGCATGCTCTCCAAAAAAGAGAGTCCCTATCCATAAGCGGTTTGTCCAAGTACAACTCGTGTATGTACACAAGAAGAAAATAGTTTGTCGGTGTACATACACGACTGTGGCCAAAACAACCCGCGTACACCCTCAAAAGGCTTGAAAAAAAATAAGAATGCAAGAGATAACTCCCTTTTGAACTACCATGGTGTTGGGTCACATATTTTTCCATATTTTCATCATCTATAGACATCCATTCCATCACTTCTTCATCATATTATCGTTCATTTATCATTCCATTTGCCATACATTTGCTACAACTACTCATAAAATGTCATATTATTCATGTTATGCTTTAGTGGTTAATAATGATTATTCTTCCTTCATTTTTAATGAATTAAAACTATTATGCATGATTTTTCTGATGATGATTTGATGAGTGATTTTATGTAGCAATAGTTGCAGCAGTCAAGGTTCCAACCTCCAAATGACACATGTGAGTTCCAGCTCGTGGTTAACCGTTTTCAGTGAAAAACGTGGCAGATAAGGAGAGACTGATTTGCAGGGAATATTGTGAGCAGATGAGGATTAATATTGAAAATCCGAGACATGGGTTTTGTTTAGAATTGGCCCAATTGAGTTCTTCATGGGTCATTTTCCAATTGGAGCTACAGTTTAAGAGAAATCAGCGGTTCTTTAAAAGGGTATTTTTCTAGATTTACAGTTGCGACCGGTTCTCTAAACTTAGCAATTTGTTTGAGCAACCCAAGGATTTGGGGATTTGATTTGTATAAATAAGACCTCTTCAATCAGGAGATGTCAGTCATGAAATTATATAGAATTTATTTGTAAGAAAGAGATGGAATTATGTAATTTCTAAGTTTTCTTCAATAATACAAAAAAGCTAATGGATCTACAATTATGTGCAACTTTCTCTTGATCTTGTAAGTCTTTTGGCCACACATGCTAGCTGAGGTAGGGCCCCCTCAATCTGGTATGTGTTGGTCTTATTCATTTACTTGTATTTTTCTTTCCATTGTCTTAATTTATCTTGGTTTATGATTAGTTGATCATTGCTTACAATTGTGTGTTGTTTATTAGATTGTTGTTAAAGTAAGGTTCAATTCATGTTGATGTTACTTCATTTTGTTAATAATCCCTTAATTTATATAAGAGTGTGGTAGTGATTTTATTTCAGTTGAGTGTATTTTCAAGCAAGAATGGATTTGATTGATTTTAGGTTATGTGTTTTATTTTATTAAATAGATAATAGTGTTAGTTGGAATTTGCTGCTTGCATATATTGTGCATGATAACTTTGAAATAAAAAACTTCCTCGGGTTGAAAAATTAAATAGTTGGGAAAATACTACAATGAAATTAATTCAACATTAGTTCAACTCAATGTAACGATTGTTTTTCCTTTGAGTGTAGTTGCTATTCATTTGAAAGGAACAACTGTCGTTCCCTTCGCGCGACTGTTGTTCCTTTGAGTGTAGTTGTTGTTCATTTGAAAGGAACAATTGTCGTTCCTTTCACGCGACTATAGTTCCTTTGAGTATCGTTGTTGTTCATTTGAAAGGAACAACTGTCGTTCCTTTCATGGGACTGTTTTTCCTTTGAGTATCGTTGTTTTTCATTTGAACAGATTAATTGTCGTTCCCTTTATGATTGTTGTTCCTTTATAAGTGTTGCATATTTGGAGGCTGGGTATTGAAAATGGAAGGTAAGAACCTACGTAGGAAACAAGTAAAATGCTTGTTCTAGCGCCTACCTTTGGTTGATGCATAGAGGTTGTTTTTAGGACATATTTAGAGCCCAACATTTTGGCGCCATTGTTGGGGAAGTTATCAAGGGCACACAAGTCCAACTGACATTGTTTTTTTAGTTGCATGTTATTGACTCCGAGGTGAAGGGTCAGGGCATGTAGATTTATTGATTGTTTCTTTCTTTGCATTTAGTTTTTAGTTTTTGTTCCTAAATCTTATCATTTCTCTTAGTGGTGATGTAAGCACCACCCATCCTACTCACAAGTTGACAGGAACATTTGAAGAAGGAGCCTTGAGATAGCACATGAAGAATCCAACAAAAAGATGGCAAGTAAGAAGGAGACAGAAGTTGTTACCTTTGAATTCCCCATCAGAGACCCTGAAGGAGTGGTACAAATCAAATCTACCAATTTTTCACGGTTTGGCAAATGAAAACCCTGACGCATTCTTATTTCAATTTGAAGTACTTTGTAGAGGTTATGGTTATTTTACTAATGATCAAAAGTTGAATGTTTTTCCTCTTACTCTAAAAGGAACATCCCTCCGATGGTTCATGAGCCTCAGTGGGAATTCTATACAAACTTGGGAAGACATGAAATATGTATTCTTGCAAAGGTACCAAGATTATTGTAGGGTTAGTGATGATATATTTGGAATGACACAAGGAGAAGAAGAGAGTTTGGAGGAATATGTGGAGCGCTTTCGATACAACCTTCAAAGATCCAAACAAA
The DNA here is from genome assembly GCA_009831015.1 of Picea engelmannii. Taxonomy (NCBI): domain Eukaryota; kingdom Viridiplantae; phylum Streptophyta; class Pinopsida; order Pinales; family Pinaceae; genus Picea; species Picea engelmannii. The sequence goes on from ML779542.1 coordinate 780,688, forward strand.
AACAATTGGGAAAAGAGACCTTGAAAACACTCCTACTCAAAGGAATCCATGATGAATCTTTAGAAATCTTAAATTTGATGGGAATAGGTGATGTATTTCAGTTACCATATGATGATATTTGTGAGTTATGTAGAAGGTATTCAAGAGGGAAATTCAAGATTGGTAAGAATTCTAGTGAGCCTTCTTCTCAATATTTTAAATCTACTGCAAAAACAAGAGTTATAGGATTTGAAATCATTAATTCAATTGAAAATTTTAAAGATGATATCATTAGCTCATTAAATTCACAATTGGATATTTTAAAGGATAAGAAGAAATGGGAGGAACCTGAAGAAACAGTTTGCCCTCGGTGCTAGAAGAAACATCTTACAATGGATTTTCCTTTGGATAGTCTCATAATTTGTGACATATGTGACTTGATTCATTCAACGGATCATTGCCCCTCCTTACCCAAGATAAAAGAAATATATCAAAGAGATTGATGAGTTGCAACAATTTCACCACAACAACCATGGCCTACATGTATGATTCAAAACTCTATCCCTCCATTTCCTTACTCTCACAAGCAATCATTGAATACTCATACACCATGGCAACTGTGGCAACCCCAATCTCAGTCCTACCTACCTTGTCCAAAAGGTTGGCATGGCCCATCTTATGATCCCATGACTACTTTCCCTCATGTTGCGGCAACCACCAATCCTCCATACTTTTCACAAGCTCTTCAACAACATCCTATTTTCCCATTAAGTTCATCCACACAAACCAATCAACTATACTTTCCATACTTAACTTTTCATCAAGCTCCTCCATTCCCTACACAACTTCTTGTTCAACCCACCTCGCACCCTAACCATAATAAAGTAGTGCAATATACTTACAGTGTTGACCTGCACAACTTTCCTACATTTACCACTTATCCTGCCTCACCTATGCCATTGCAACAAATCCATATAAGGTCTGGGCAGGTTGTAAGTCCAAGACTTGAAAATGAAGTTTCTTATCATCATCAACAAGCCGACAATATCAACAAATCTGATGAAAAACAAACATTGGAACCGAAAAGTGAAGCATCTTCTACATCATGGTCACTGGATATGAATCTCTTCTGCATTCAGGAAGATCAGTTTTCTAAAGAGATTCATGGTGTAACATCTATAGGAAATCAAGGGAATAAGGACTATATTGAATCTTGGTTTCAATCTGTCACCAATCCACAACTTCATGCTATACTTCAGCAATTATTGGCACCATCATTTCAAGGGAAGTTGGTCTTTCATATCCTGGTATTCATAAAGTTATATTTTCTAGTTGTGGGTATGAGCATATTTGAGACTTTGTTATGTAAGTGGCTTCATTGGAAGTATTCTTATACTTGAGTTAATTCATTTTTCAAGTAAAGTAGGGTAGGGTAATGAATGAATTTTCAATAAATGCTTAATGGAATTTATTAGTTTAGTTCTAAGCATTAGTAGCCTAGTTTAGAAATAAAAAATGAGTCTCCTTCAAATCATCATCATTTGATCGCTTGTAGCCTTGATCTCATGGAATTTCTTTCAAAGATATATTTTTTTAAGTTTTAGCAGTTGTTGCAACACGCTGTGTAAGTCAATCTAGGTACTCAGTGCTTGAAATTTTTGGTATGGGAGTGTATTCCATTGAAATTTATACCATTAAAAACATTCATAGCTATTCCGGTCACTTTTTGAGAGCCATATTTCATTTATTGGATTTTTGTGGCATTTTGGCTTGAAATTTTTACTAAAACATAGTTGGGATAGTCCGTTTTTGGGAGACCAAATGGATTTATTTTCAAAACCTGTTTACAGGGATAGTCCATTTTTGGGAGACCAAATGGATTTATTTTCAAAACCTGTTTACATCCCAAGTATCCCTTTGAATCTATTTTCCAAAACAATTTGAATTTTTGAGATTAGGCATCAAACTAAAAAGTTATGGTCAAAATACTAACGGGATGCCAAGTAGTCAGCTTAGGAACAGAGCTACGACAATCACTTTTTGGATGCCTTATTGGATATATATTGAAAACATGTTTCATTGGTATATTACCCTATGAGTCTAGTTTATAAATCAATTTGAATGACTCAATTCCGATATCATCTTAGGAAATTATGACCAAAACACTGACTACTTGTCATAAATCTGCACTTTGAAAAATCTGTCTTCCCAGCTGTTCATTGGTAAATTTGACTCATCAATTCCTCTTGTCATTAAAACTTGTTTCTATTGGAGATAACTACAAGAATATGATTTCATATCCAATTGGAATCACATCAATCCGTTATCAAACGAAAAATTTATGCCTAAACCCGTGACTATTGGTCTAGTTCAAAATTCGAAAAACACCTTGTCATGCAGGGTGTTATTGAGCATATTTGGCATATCATCACATGGAATTTTCAAAACCTGTTTCTAATGGACATAGACCTATGAATGTACTTTTATTTTTATTTTTAATAACTCAAATCAGATGATAAACAAAGAAGTTATGATCGAAATAATGTTGGGTAGTATATGTTGGCCAACACTCCTGAACAGGTATAAAATGAATTTTGTTTCAGTTATTTTATTTGGATTTGTTTTATAAGTAACTACATGTTTTTTTTTTTTTTTTTTTTTTTTTTTTTTTTTTTTTTTTT
>ML779542.1:783367-816172 GCA_009831015.1 Picea engelmannii
TTTTGCGTATGTCTTGAATGAAGATATCCTGTACACCTCTCTTCTCCATGATCTCATGTTTTATTGCAGTTAAGTGCTTATGTTTTGCAGGTCCTTGGAAGATCGAAGAAGGTTAATACATGCATGAGTGATTCTTGAAGACTTTTTTTCAAATTTTCAAATGGATTGAGCACTTAACAAATGGAGAGATTGATGGGCAAACCATACAAATACCAATGTTTCAGAAGTTAAGTTTGATTGCTACATTAACCATGCCAAGAATCCTTCTAAGAAGACATTATGCTCATCATGCTCATTCACCAACACCGTGATATGCCTATACATTTTTTCTCTTCTTCTTCCTCTACCATTCCATCCATTACAGTACCTTCTTCTCCATTTCATCATTTCCATACTTTCCACTCCAATCACTTCTAACCCATGAATAAAGTCACTCAACTCCCTTACCACTTGCTAATGAAAATCTTTCATCTCCATTTCTTCAAATCCTTTTGTCTATGATTGTGTTGGATGATGTGGGATTCCTTAAGGCACTCCTTCTAACAAATCTCACCCCATCGACTCCAACACATCATCTGGGATTGAGGTTAGAGTTTCATAGTGCCCTGGGATCTGCATACATCAATGGTAGATCTCATTGTTGTTAATCATGGGGATTCATCAATGCCTCTTGATTGACAAATCTTGTAGGTGAATCGACTCCAAAAAATACATTTGTACCTGTCAATATGCACTAAGGTACTTTAGAGATCACTATCATTAAAGGTGAGTTTCTTCACGTTGGTTAACGACATACATTAATGGCCGGTAATCCAACGATTTCTTTCCATGCTCAACTTCAACACATTCATTCGCATGGTAAGAATTGTACCTCGGCTTTGTAGCAGTTGAATATTATGTGATCTAATGGTTTCAACAGTGACTTGCAACATCATTTGTTTCAATAGTTCTGCAATCCCTTTCCATTTTCATTTCAGCATTTGATTTTCAGAATAAGATAAGGAGATTTCTTCTTTTGTAGCATAATTCTTCATCATCATTTGTTTCAGCAGTAGTAGTCTTACATGCGTCCAGCACAACATAATTTCAAATCAGATTCAACCTCATTCTATTTCAGCTCTCATATACATCTGTCTCACCATCAGTTTGGCTTACATCAACTTCAACAAACATCAATCCATCCATGCCAATCAAATCTTTCATGGAGGTAAAACTTGAGGTACAATAACATGAGTTTTTGATTTATTAAAGATTTAAGAAAATGTCATGAAGAACCACTAAGGATTTCTATTCTCCATTTTCATATCATAAATCATCTATTACCTCTCTTATCCATCCATTACCATATCAACCTTCACCTCATGCACTCCCAACACCCAAGTCAAGTCCTTCCCTACATCTCCTAACATCCAAACATGAGCAATTGATTTGTTGCTGCCACATAAGAACCAKAATAGAGAAATGAAGAAGATCATGATGCTCATTCCCATACAAGCATGCTAAAAGTCAGAGGTATGCCTTCTTTGGTTCATTTCCATGATGTAGTCATTCATCTCATGGGTTTCCAATTATCTTTTCCAGCCTTTTGACTCATGGTTCTCCTACATATTGCACATCTTCAAAAAGTTGTTGTTATGGATTCATGAAAGGATACAACATATGTGTTATATGGATTTGAGTCATACATGTTATAAGGATTTGATAGGCTACGAAGTTGATGGATGTCTCAAGAATGATTACGATGCTAACCCTTTCATTAATGCCTAGCCCTCCCATATGAACATTGTGTTTGTTTTTCTCGCTTGCCGATATACATCAATGTTTAAAAGAGGCTTATGTGGTCATAAGATTTACCATGGGAGCATGATAATGGTTCTCTTGGGTGGTAGTATGATGATTTTGTGGCAGCCTCTGTTGCTATTATGAAAACACATGTGTATTTGTCTACACAAATGCTAATGGAAGGAAGTAGTTATTAAAAGGCAATTGAAACAATGTCTCCACCCAAAATTTAAAAGGAATTTATGTAGTGGCTTGTTTCAGAAGCACCTTTCCCATAGTTATTGCAAGCAACAGAAGAAGCCTATGCTACCATACAAAAAATAAAAAATCACTTTGAGTCATTATCTTTGGCATGCAACAACAATCATTAGTTTCCGCCCATGGTTTCATATTCAACCATCTATTCTCAACATCATAATTTTATTGTTGAAATATTAGAAAGTGAAGGTATATCCAAGGAAAATTCAGATCTCCATTTTGTACTCAGATTTTGGCATGCTACTACAGTCTAGCATGAAATCTATGGCAGAAAATTGGGTCACCATTGGTACATGTGGCAACAAATTTACCTAGGTGTTGGGCAAACTTATTGGAATTTCCATATTTTGTCATTGGTTGGCTACATTTTTTTTATGAGTTATCTCCATTACATGAAGAATGGACCAGCTACTATGCATTCCCAATAATCTATTTGAAGAAGGAAGTTGGCTGTCCACAAAAACCTACAGTAAAAGACACTATTGTAGAAGCCATTTTCTTTTAAACACATGGGTAGAAATACAGAGGTATGTGGTTCATTTTCTTGGTTCATGATACACTGATGCATGTATTGATTCACAAATTCTGAGAACTTCATAATGATAGTAAAAACTTTGGTCCTTACAATCTTAATGTTATGAATTTTCATGGAAAAGAAGTCTTCTTATCAATGATGAAAACTTGTGAGGTAACCTACAAACAAAGCAAGCTGTTTTGAGATCTAGAATTCCATGATTACAGGGCTGCAATCCCCATAAGAGAAAATAAGATTATTGGAGGGTATATCATATGGTATATGGATTTTCAAATACATATGGTTAAGCATTTGATGGTAAACTCATGACATGGCCAACTCAATCACATTCTGAGATAACATTTGATGGATTTCCAAGATTGGAGGATTGGTATTCAAGCATTGATAAGGTATTTACAGCCAACAGTAAAAGATATCCTGTACTAATCATTTTGTAGCAAGCTCATGGCCAGATTCAAGGTTTGCGGATTGTTTTCCCATGAAAATTGTTTCCTTGAAGTACAAGCAAAACTTATTGAAGGAATTTGATGGTGATTGTGTTGTATACATAAGCAAGGGGTACTTAGAGATGATTGTCTTCTTATGCATTTTCTGCAGAGGCTCTCTTTTGAGATTGTGTTTAAGTTTGATTTCATAATGTAGCATGAGGATATGCTATACAATCAGTGTGGGGAAGTTATTATGCATGATGGTTTGTTCTCTCATTTTCCATTCATATTTATTTTTCGCATGCATGTTATTCTCTACAAAAAGTGCAGAAATTGATTTGGGCATATCTTCCAAATGATGAATTGGGTTATCATGATTTTTGGTATGATGAAGAATGGGATTAGTCTAAATATGCCTACAAAACCCACTTTGTACTTTGTAAAAAATGTGGTGTTGTCAGAACTGTTTCAGGAGAGTTTCAATTACGAGGAGTTTCAACAACAGGATATCTTGGGATTTGTGTATTGGATTGTTATGATTTTTTGGCAAGAATGTGCATTAAATCGTGACATATAAAACTATCAAAATACCTTCTTCATCTGAGTTGTTCTTTGCATGAAAATCCATTGTATCAACAATATTCAAATGCGTCCTTAACAACTTGGTTAATGCAATGTATTGAGTTGCATGAGGACATGCAACATTTTCAGTGTGGGGCAGATGTTGGGTCACATATTTGTCCATATTTTCATCATCTATAGACATCCATTCCATCACTTCTTTATCCTATTATCATTCATTTATCATTCCATTTACCATACATTTGCTACAACTGCTCATAAAATGTCATATTATTCATGTTATGCTTTAGTGGTTAATAATGATTATTCTTCCTTCATTTTTAATGAATCAAAACTATTATGCATGATTTTTTTGATGATGGTTTGACGAGTGATTTTATGTAGCAATAGTTGCAGCAGTCAAGGTTCCAACCTCCAAATGACACATGTGAGTTCTAGCTCGTGGTTAACCATTTTCAATGAAAAACATGGCAGATAAGGAGAGATGAATTTGCGTGGAATATTGTGAGTTGATGAGGATTAATCTTGAAAATATGAGACTTGGGTTTTGTTCAGAATGGGCCCAATTGAGTTCTACACAGTTCATTTTCCAATTGGAGCTACGGTTTAAGAGAAATCGATGTTTCTTTAAAAGGGTATTTTTCCAGATTTACAGTTGCAGCCGGTTCTCTAAAGTTAGCAATTTCTTTGAGCAACCCAGGGATTTGGGGATTTGATTTGTATAAATAAGACCTCTTCAATCAAGAGAGGTCAGTCATGAAATTATATAGAATTTATTTGTAAGAAAGAGCTGAACTTATGTAATTTCTGAGTTTTCTTCAATAATACAAAGGAGCCGATGGATCTGCAATTATGTGCAACTTTCTCTTGATCTTGTAAGTCTTTTGGCCACACATGCTAGGTGAGGCAGGGCCCCCTCAATCTGGTATGTGTTGGTCTTATTCATTTACTTGTATTTTTCTTTTCATTGTCTTAATTTATCTTGGTTTATGATTAGTTGATCTTTGCTTACAGTTGTGTGTTGTTTATTAGATTGGTGTTACAGTAAGATTCAATTCATGTTGATGTTACTTCATTTTGTTAATACTCCTTTAATTTATGTAAGAGTGTGGTAGTAATTTTATTTCAGCTGAGTGTATTTTCAAGCAAGAGCGGATTTGATTGGTTTTAAGTTACGTGTTTTATTTTATTAAATAGATAATAGTGTTAGTTGGAATTTGTTGCTTGCATATATTGTGCATGATAACTTTGAATTAAAAGACTTCCTCGAGTTGAAAAATTAAATAGTTGGGAAAATACTACAATGCAATTAATTCAACATTAGTTCAGTCCAATGTAACGAATGTTGTTGCTTTGAGTGTAGTTGCTATTCATTTGAAAGGAACAGTTGTCGTTCCCTTCACGCGACTGTTGTTCCTTTGAGTGTAGTTGTTGTTCATTTGAAAGGAACAATTGTTGTTCCTTTCACGTGACTGTTGTTCCTTTGAGTATCGTTGTTGTTCATTTGAAAGGAACAACTATCGTTCCTTTCGCGCGACTGTTTTTCCTTTGAGTATCGTTGTTGTTCATTTGAACGAAGAAATTACCGTTCCCTTTACGATTGTTGTTCCTTTATAATTGTTGCATCTCTGGAGGCTGGGTATTGAAAACAGAAGGTAAGAACCTACGTAGGAAACAAGTAAAATGCTTGTGCCTGCGCCTACCTTTGGCTGATGCATAGAGGTTGTTTTTAGGACATATTTAGAGCCCAACACATGGAACAAGATGTATGTCCACTCGAGGGAGAGGGAACACGAGGACATTGATATACTAGTCGATGAGGACCCTGCTTCCATTGCCGCATTGAAACAATGTGGGTTGTGGAAGTTCTTTCAGTGTGCATTTATGAGGGCACAACCCAGGCTACTGAACACCCTGGTTGACTATTGGACTCTAGATGCAGAGGAATTTATGATAAAGTGATATTCGTTGACTCCAACGATTGAGGATATATACTTCTTGACTGGCCTCTCGAGGAGAGGGGAACCAATCAATCTGCGCACCTTTCCCCCTGGGCCTTTCAACATTGAGCATTACATCATGATGTATTGTGAGGCCGACACTAAGAAGGTAGGTTATCAAGTGCCCATTCACAAGATCACTAGTTTGACATTGAGGGTGATATTACTACTTATTGGGCAGATTACTGGATCTGCATCCCTTCACCAGGCTTCTCGATCGCACATGCATTGTGTGATTTAGTGCCAAAAGGCACATATCTATGACTAGAGTACGACCATGCTCACATGTAGGAAGATGCAGTTGACATAGTGTCGAGAGCACAAAAACAAGAAATTTGGGTTTAGCACAATCCTTCGCTCATTCTTCTTTTTCGAGAGTGCCCAGTCTGAGTCCTAGAGAGACTTTACAGGGGCATGTGACCACCTTCCCAATAGTATGCAGATGGGAGACACTACTGCCACGACAAGGCCTTTGATGACAAATTCTTTGACTAGTGGGGATGACAGATTCCAGCGATAGAGAACTACCCCTATGTTGGAATCAACTTCTCCAGATATCCGGACATGCCCATACCTCCCGGAGAGGAGAAAGGAGAGCTAGGTACATGTTTTTTGAAGTGATTTAATTTTTAATTTCTTTTATATATATCATTTTTAGATGCATCAGAGTACTGAATTTTGTATCTATTATGTACAGATGTGGGACCAGTGTGCCCAATGGACTTGACGAGGACTCGGTGGCATCCTCGACTAGAGGTGGGACTAGCAGCAGCCGGTGGACCAACAGACATAGGGGGACCTCCAGCTGGAGAGGCTGAGATAGTTTTGCGGCGGGTGGAGCGGAACCTTACCATGCTCACTCGTATAGTTCCTATTGTCGAGATCAAGGATCTCCTGCCTTCCATGCAGCCTCATATAGTGGGGCTGGCACGGACTTGGGTCTTGATTTTTTGGTGTTTGGCCAACGTTGTTGTTCACTACAGTAGGGCCAATAGGCCCCGAGCTTAGACATGACAGACTATTATGTGTCGAGGGCACCTTTGTATATTTTTGAGGGCATAAGCCCCGTGATGTATACCGAACCTTATTTTTTGAGCCGTTCGCTCCCACCTATGTACTCTTGACATTTTGACACACACACACACACACACACACACACACACACACACACACACACACACATATATATATTCGTCTTGTGGATCACATTTTTTACAAATGTATGTACATTTGTATGTGTGTGTAACATGCCAATCTAATACTTGATTAGCTAGAGTATCCATTATTTGATTTAATCTCCTAAGAACATGGATATACGTAATGTACTCAAAGTAACGTTCTAAGAGACGTACCCTAAGGAAACGTCTGTGCAAAGTAGGATCATAAACGCGGTGAACTCCATTTAACTAGGACACAACCAATTGAGAATCTAAGTAGACCCAGAGGTGAGAGATTCCATGCGACAAAGAATCACAAAGCAACTCTATCATTGCATTGTACTCGACGACATTGTTTGTGGTGTCACCTAAACATATACCTCCGAAAGATAGGAACTGGCCTGCAAGTGTGAAAATCACCCAAGCTGCAGAAGCAAGCCTTCAAGTGTGTTGGCTAGCATCATCTGCGAACCCAAAGAACACCTCCGATTCATTTGACATCTGCCATAGTGAACAAATATGACATAAATAATGACACATCCATAAAACAAAAAGACAAAAATTGTATAACAACTATACATATGTACAAGAAGTCACACAGATGACTAACCTAAGAGTAATACTTCTTGAGGTAGAGCCCATTTCTAGGCTCCGCCAAGGCATTTACCTCAAATTCAACAAGACGGTAAGTGCCCTTCTTTAAGACCTCTTTCATGATGAAAGGTCTGAACCACATGGGTTTGAACTTGCCTACCCCCAGGGGATCTTTCTCTTGATCATAGACCTAGACAATATCTCCGTTGGAGAAAATCCGAGGACGAATAGACTAATCATATTGACACTTGACTCATTTCTTATGAGCCTCATTGGCTGAGGCTGCATCACTATGTTTCTCATCGAGCTACTCGAGATATAATAGATGTTACTCAAGAGGTGAAGTGTCTGGTAGTAACTCTACTGCCAAATTTAAAGACTAGATCTGGAACTCAATAGGCAAGACTGCTTCGAGCACGTATATGAGTTGAAAAGGTGAGAAACCGATGGTAGTCATTATAGACATTAGGTAGGTCCATAATGTCGAGTACAACATCAAATGCCAATTTGACTTGGGCAGAATTGATCATTTGTTGAAGAATAGTCTTGAGAGACTTATTCAAAGCTTCCACCTAACCATTCGCTTGTGGGTAGTAGGGTCATGAATATTCTTGCCTCAACACAAGCTTTGATGTTAACTCAAACATCATTTTATTTTGGAAGTGACTGCCATGGTCAGTGACAATCTCCTTCGAGATGCCGAACCTTGCTACTATCTGGTTAAAAATGAAGAGAGTTGTTGTTTCTCCATCATTGTTAAATGTTGGCATAGCCTCGACCCACTTTGTGAAGTAGTCTACCGCTACGATGATATAACGATACCCCCTAGATGAAGCCGGGTGGCATGTAGTAAAATCAATCCCCCACTTAGTGAAGGGACCAACAATGATGACGGGAAACATGGGAGTAGGATGTGCCCTCATCTTCTGAGAGAAGATGTGACACAGGTGGCACTTCTTGGCCGACTCAACACAATATTTGATTAATATAGGCCAAAAGTAACCAGCATGTAGAATATTTTGGGTTGTTTCCAACCTAGACAAATGACCATCACATGCTCCAGTGAAAAATTCATTCAGAATGAGCTCTACTTCCTCATGTATAAGGCACTAACGAAGAATGCAATCTACGCCTCAACGATACAAAGTGTCATATAGTATGAGATAGTTTCGTGCCTAATGGAAAATTTATCGATGCTCGTCATGGGAAGAAGAAGAAGGGCACTTCAAAGTATGGAGATAGACTAGTATATCTCCATACCAGGGGTCTGAATATGCGATCATAAAAAGATATCCTTTGATAGGTGATTCTTCGGGCGTGTCATCACTAGATTCAACTGAATGTTCCAAAATAAGTTCCGCAAAGACCATTGACTTTTTGGATTTCGCGGAAACAAAATCCAAGTTAAATTCCTGGAGGATTACAATCTATCTACTGATATTTCCACCAATGACCCATCTTGTTAACACATATTGAAAGGGGTTCACAACGACAATGACAGTGGTCTTGCGAAGCATAATGTAATGAAAGAACTATTGGATAGCATGCACTGTTGCCAAAGCAAGCTTCTCAACATGGGAATAGTTGAGTTCTAGCCCAACCAGGCCTTGGCTTAGGTAATAAATAACATGCTCCTTGAGTAGATCGTCCTCCTGAAGTAAGACCATGCCAATGTTCGACTCTGCAATGACCAAGTACAACAAGATAGTTTATAATTGGAAGGCCAAAGTAGAGGGGAAAACATCAGGGCACGTTTCAACGCTTCAAAAGATCATTGAGTGGCTTCATACCAACATAAAGGGACTCCCTTTTTCAATAAATGCATGAACCCTCTAGTGATCTCGACGTAGTTCATGACAAAACGTCGAAGAAAGTTCGCTTTCCTCTTTAAGCTCTGAATTTGGGGTATTGTGCATGGGGGAGGCAACTAAACTATCACCTCAACCTTAAGAGGATCAACTATGATCCTTGTTGTCGAAACAATGAAACCTAAGAGATGACCCAACATCACACAGAAACTGCATTTGTTAAGATTCAAGCAAATCCAATAGTAGCGACATTGTTCGAAGATTAGTCAGAGGTGTGTGGGATGATTAGATATATTACGAGAGCATGATGATAGATCATCAAGATAAGCCTCAACTATATGTCTGAGGTCATGGAAAGAAAAAGACATGGCCCGCTGAAAAGTGGCTCCAACATTCTTCAGACCAAAATTCATCTTACGATAAGAGAATGTGCCCCAAGGATAGATAAAGGTTATTTTATGCTAGTCTTCGGGTTTGATTTGAATCTGGTTATGTCCCAAAAAACCATCCAAGAATGAAAATACCTCATATCCCACTCATTCATCGACAATATGATCGATGAATGGCGTGGGAAAATTATCTTTTGGACATGCCTTGTTCAAGTCACAGAATTCCATGCACATGTGAATCGTACCCTATTTCTTGTTAACTAGAACGAGGTTTGACACCCATTCTGTCAATTGCATGGGGTAGATAAAACCAACTTTAATAAGTTTTTCTACTTTAGCCTTAATCACTGCCTCTTTCCGAGGATTCACCATATGAAGCTTATGTTAGACCATCTTGGTGTCAGGATAAGTCGTTATCTCATGTTTGATAATTCTTGGATCAATGCCTATAATTTCCTCGTAAGACCAGGCAAAAACGTCGCAGAATTCCTTAAAGAACTCTGTATAAATTCAAATCTCTTTGGGGGAGGAGTCTTCTTTGACAAAAACATTCTCCATGACGCCCGGGGTTCGACATAAACTGCATGCATAGCCAGAGGATTAATAGGACAAGACCTATCTCCAGACATAGTCAATACAAATTCAGTTGCCTCTATTCTTCTTAACTCCAGGAGGAAATACAATCTGTGATGGAGATCATCCCAGGGTCTGTCTAGACCAGACAATGCCTCAAGAATCGCTGCATCTGAGGGAAAGACCAAGTCTAAAGAATCTATAGTGGAAATGGAAACTTGAGCCCAAATATACTCGAGAACTGGATCTAACTCCTGTGCGGGAGTTGGATTGGGGTTGACCGAAGCTTGCTGGACAATTCTATACGCAAATTATGTCATGGATAAGGGAATGGCCATGCGATAATTCCCTATCCCTTCCATTGAGGTCGATGGGGAAGGAAGAGTCCACAGATTGTGAAAGTAAGTTGTTCAGAACGATGACATTTGAAAAATTTCATCCCTAGGTTGGTTAGGGGAAACTGATATAAAATTGAAATCGCCAGAAGGAGGCGGGTAATCAAAAGTACCCATCAATGATGGACACAAATAAAACTCTACGTTGATGGTGTTGGGCTGAGGGTTATTAATCATCAGGACCGTGGATGCCCTCAATGAAGGGTTAGGACGAGAGAAGGACAACTAGTCAATGGTCACAATTTGGCCCTTGTGTGGAAACAATAAGACTCGAAAAACTATGGAAAACACTGCATGCATTGCATAGGTCCAACTCCTTCCTAACAAAAGGTTGGAGTTGAGAGGTGCATCGACCACTTCAACTTTGACGCACACGGTCTTTCCTTCTAGCTGTATGGGGAAAGAAGGAATGATTCCATGTGGTCTGAATGAACGACCATCTAATGTCGTAAGCAATGTAGGCGACGAAGACAAAATAGGTTGGCCAATGTCCTTCTAACATGCCAATGACATCATGCAAGTCGAGGTGCCCTTGTCAACTATCGTACGAAAGATATTCTGAGTAGAAGATTTCGTGGTGTGAGCCACTACTATATTAAATTCAATGTGGTAAGGAAGATGAGGTTTCAAGTCAGTTGGATCAAGAACGATCGCTCCTAGGTTACAAGTATCTGCAGATCCCAAGGCGGATAACATATCCTTTCTCTACAAAGGGTAGCTCTAGAGGACCTCCAAAGCAGACATTGCATAAGGGGTTTGTGCCAAATCTTCCACAACAAAGTAGTTATGGGAAATCCTCGTGTTTAGATTATGAGAAGCTTTCTTGAATGCCCCTTTTAGGATGTGTGTCACTGTTTCACCCATCGTCTTCTCAATCTGGAGAGGAACTGGTGGGTTTGTGGCTTATTTACCCTTTTCGATAGAGTTCGACATTTCGTAATCTTGGGTCTTGGTTTCTATATGAGAGTTACCTTTCACCATGTAAACATTTGTAGTTGAGGTATTACCAGTAGATGCGGGGAGTCCCTGACTGCCCCCTTCCACGCTCGAAGATGTTGAGGCTTGAGCCATGTTTTGGCCATGTGAAAATGGGTTCGTCAACACAACAGGTTGTTGTTGCGCCAATAGATTCTAGGCCTCTACAATTCGAGGGAACAGGTGAGTCGGGTGGTGTTACATGGATACTTCGACTTTCTCTTCTCTATTCCCCCCCCCACCAACATTGTTGTTAACCTTTTTGTCCCCTTTACCCTTCTTGTTCTATTGTTTTTTATTTCCTTTAGGCTATTGCTTGGACTTCGGGTTCGTCGAATGCACACTATGTATGTCTGGTGTTTGGGTAGGGGGAATAACCAAACCAGAGGTTTGGCTAGCTGTTGTCTGTTGTATTGACAATTGTTGCAATTTATTTGACAACAAATCAGTGGACTTTCCTTGTTCTGAGCCCACTATACCATCAACATATGGTCAAGAATTTTGTTTGGCCTTATCGAGTATGGACCGTGGTGCATTTGGAAAAATATCATAGAGTAAGCCAGACTAAGAGTAAATTAGTTTGAGTTGTTGCGCTCTCATTATCGCCTCCTCCTATGAAAACACTCCCGAAGTTGCAACATCCTTGGATACAACTAGTACCAAGGACTTCAACAACCACTCCAATAAGAAAGTCGGTGGGACCTGTACCTTAGTCAAGCTCTTCTTACACCGCCATTCTCGGATGTGATCAAAGATATGATCGGCCTTAGTCTGATCAAAGTTGGCCAACAATTCGACGTTAGCATCGTATCTCACGGGTAGTTGGAAATGGTTTAGTAAAACCATCGCCAGGTCATTAAAGTAAGAATACCTTGAGAGATCGAGGTCAATATACCATTTTGTGGCAGCCCTGATAAGAGTTCATTGAAACAGGTGCAATTGTATAGAGTCGTCTCGCAGCGAGTTGGATGAGCACCATAAGTGGAAAGTTCTCACGTGATCACCTGGGTCTTCGCTAGGCTTGCCTTCGAATTTTGGAATATCCGAGGGTAACTTAGTCGGCATGGGAGGCCAATGTAGATCATGACAAATTAGGTCGTTAATAAACCTTGAAAATTCTATCAAATGTAGTGTTTCCAGAAATAGTATTTTGGGTTGGGTACTATGTACGGGAAAAAGGGGACCTGGAGTTTGACTGGCACCAGATTGCCAGGAAAAGTTGGGTTGCTGGCCAGGGTTCTGGTAGAAATTGTGGCCTTGAACAGAGTACAGAAACTGTGTTTTCTAGGAAATCATCGACTGAATCCCATAATTGGATGACATGGGTTGGGCGAGGATTGCTCCCTACATTGTGTTCCAAGGATTTTGGAAGGGGATACCCCTAGCCGATCTGACGAGTATAGGTATTGAGCCTTGCCCAGGGTTCCATTGACCATTGAAGAGGTTTCCCTCGACCGACATCCCTTGTGAGGGAACTAATCCCTGCCAAGGATTCCAAAGTCCTTGTGAGGAGAAAACTCATGTACTTTCACCCTGTGTAGGAATAGTACCCTTCACAGGATTCTGTTGTCCAAAACTGAGGTTGCCCTCAGTCAAATAAACGACACTATTACCAAATGTGTCGAACAAAGAGAACAACATGGATCCCACCAGCGTAGTGTAAGATGAAGGTCCTAAAATGTGTGCTCCAAACAAGCTGTAGTTAGAACTCGACTCGATAGGTTTCTAGAAAGAATTATCGAGTGAGGGGGATGGAGGACGTATGTGACCCCCACCATAAGGGATAACATTAAAGGAGAGAGAGGTGCCCCCAATAGAACCTTGCATGAGAGCATTTGAGATCCCTACCCCCAGACCCATGGTATGTAGGGTGGAGTAGGTAAGGACTGAGTTCAAATTGAAGTTGGGCATCCCATATGAGAATGCAGGTCCCGTCGTACTTTGCGTAAACAGAGCAGTGGTCGCCGCAGATGACGGTATCACACCACTTCCTGAGGTAGAGGGAGTCAAGACCACTGTGGTTTGGACTGGAAAAGGTGGGTTAGGAGGCAATATACTCCCTGTGGTAGTAGTCAAAGAGGGAGTATGAGGATTCCCGGACGAAGTAGCAACATTTGATTCCATGTATGCTTGTAAGACTAACTAGCACTCGACAGGTGTCACCTTAGAAGGGAAAACTTGTACTAACATTGGCATCAACAAGTCGGTTATTGGAGGGTTGGCTGGCCCGAGAGATTCTGCTCTAAGGTCAGAAAAGGTAGGTTCCTCTGGAGTCGAGTAATCTCCTCTTGGAGCTGGATCGGGCACAGTTTCTTGTGGCCTTGTCGCTTTGAATGACCCTTGTTGGTCAAGTATTCACTGTAATGGTGGTGGTGGTGGCTCTAATACAACCGATGACGGGCCCTAAAGCCTTTGATACTGATGAAGGTCTTGCTCTTCCACTTTGTGAAGAGATCAATGACACAGTAAGGCTTTAACTATCATCTAAAACCAAGCACACAATAGAAAAATTCCTATAAGATAAATTAAGAAAACCATTATCTAGTAGGAACAACAGTTACGCCAACCAACACTAGAGCAACTTACCAGTGCAAGTGAAACTTGAACACGGAAGCACCCTCTAGGTATACTCTGCAAAGTGTGACTCGAAGTCTACTCTAGGTACTGCGGTATACCCCCGCAACCACCCGTGTAAGTCCCTATAATATAGGAAACTAAGTTTCAAGATCACAAACAGTCACTAGGCGGGTATAGTCGACAGTCGGGTGGACTGCAATGAACAGGATAACAAGTCTGAAACTTATTGAGGCTATCGAAATCAAGTGGTATAGAAGACAACAAAGAATTTCAAACAAATTCGAGGTCCACGAAGATTCGTAGGCAAATGCAGGTGATAGTACTCCCAAGATAGATCCTCAATATGCGTTCCCCTCTACCTTTAGTCTGGCTTTGGAGGGGTTATCTCTCCTCAAGTAAACCTTTTGTTTATCCCCTTTGTTAGAGGGGGGTCTCGGATAACTTTCACATCACTAGACTTTAACACTCCCTAGCTCTGACTTCAATGTTTGTTTAACGGTCTTGAAGAGTTTCCTCTCCAACCTAATTCAAGGCCCTAACCCTAAACTAGTTGGTTGACCCTATAAACATAAAAGTCTAATTAATTTTAGTTTTAGTGTTCGTTTTAATGGCTTGATTAAATCAAAGGATATGGTGATAAACTATTGATGTTATGAGAGACGAAAAGAGGAGAAAAAGACGAAACTCTGAAAGCAAAAGTACTTCTAGTCAAAAGTAAAGATTTACAACTAACTCTTTGTAACCATCTTTTCTTTAACTAACTTTTTTTAAGGTCTTTAAAAAGAAGACCTAAAACAAAATTTCGCTTGACTACAAGCTACGTAAGTTTCAAGAAATCAGTAAAGAAATTAAAAAATGAACTATTTTTCCTTTCTAGTAAAATAACTAACTCCAACTACTTTACAGAACTGAAAATGATTTTTTTTTTTTTTGAAAATTGCTTCACAGAAATATTGAAAATATATTTTTTTTTCTCTTTTTTCAAAGGAAATGAAAGGGGTAAAAAGAACACCTAGACAAGACCAAAACAAATATTTGGCCCACTGCAGATCGCAGGGAATCACAAAAGAAACCAAACAGGTAGACCAATCAATCAAAGACTCGCTTAAAACCCTTTTAGAAGTAAACACAAGAAATTTCAAAAAGACAAGTAAACTGAAATCTAACCCAAGCTATGGATGTAAAATTGGAGACTCTGAACTATATCAAGAAACCATGAGAAGTATAAACCTCAATCAGGAAAGAGGTTGACTGCCTCTCTTTCCTAAAAAAATTCTTGAACCAGATACACTATTGTTGCTTCAGCAGTCTGCGTATGTACATGGGTTGTCTACTGATCAGGGCGCATATCTATGCGGGCTGACCCAAAGTAGGGCACGAAAACCTCTGTACTTCCTTAAAAAATAAAGAAAACATATAGTCTTATAGGGCAGGGAGAACTGGTATGGCACCTGAAGGTGACCAGAATACCTTAAAAGACTCATAAGACTCAATAGAAACTTGAAAGGCAGAAAAACCAATCAGACAACCCAAAATCATAAAACCCTAGAGGCTTCCCTAGTATGGTCGCCATCTCTGCTAGTGGGAAAAATCCCCTATGACTACACTAGGGTTCAAAATGTAGGAAGATCAATTAACCGTCTAAAATTCAACTACTTCTTTAAACTACCCCAAACATACAAGAAAATAAAAGATGAGGGAGATTGAGTAACTATACCTCTACTCCATGCTTGGTGATGATCCCCTCGCACTTGGAAGTTTTGCTGACTGCACGCCTCCTCCCATGGCTGGCCTGCATTCAAAGATAGACAAACATAAAACTACAAGAATGGTATTTCATATACAAATTAGGGTTATATGTTAGAATGTCAAAACATAAACCAATAAAAGCATCCAATACACCATGATTTGGGACAAGAAATGTAAATTTTTTATTAATAACTCAATGATTATACCTTTACAATCAAAGCCGACTACTGCTCCACGAACCTGGTTCTGGCTCCTCTTCACCAAGCTCCAAGTGCAACTTTGTATGGCTTCTCCTCTCAACCTTCTGATCTCTTCTTGGGAAGTGAATGGGTTGTGATGGAGGAAGAAGGACAATCATTTCATGTTTAGAGAGTCTGAAAAGGGCTTAAAGAAGACTCCAAGAGGTTACTTTTCTCAATTAATCCAGACAATATTGAAAAGCATAAATGTAGTCTCGTTAGATATTTATTTTGGATTTCAAAGTGAGCTTGAAAAACAACAAAGCATGCTCATTTTGGGAGTCCCGAGGATGAGTCCAAAAGGGATGGTGCATCATATGAATGAGGCTCAAACTCGTAATCATAACAATACTAACAAGGACTCTCGAGCCTAAAGTCATAAAAGATAACATGGAAGAAAAAATGAAACAAGGGTCTATCTAGGGAATCCATTTAAAGGTAGGCTCTACCACCTAATTACAAAACTTCTAAAACAACAAAGATGGTTCTGTGTCGCACTTCAGTGGCATCGGTCCTATGGAAAAGTGGAAAAGACAACGAGATGCAGAGAGTGGAGGTGGAATCCTAACTTATATGCAAAAAGTTGGAAAACGACTTTTACCAAAGGACCTTTAAAAGTGACCCATCTCTCAAAAAGTCACCAAATCTAAAATCAAAGTGTGTCATAACATCCAATAAGAAACTCAAGAACCACACTAAATGATTTTCAAGCCAGATTTTTTTTTGACAAAAGGGTTCAAAAAAGTGGTAAAAAGGGAAAAACAAGTCTATAAATAGAAGCTGACAGCTCATTTTCACCATTGCAATTTGAAAATTAACCAAGAGGCAAAAAAGAACCCTTTTCTAAAAGAGTTTATTCCGGGAGATTCAGAGGATGAAACGAACTTCTGCTCAGACCAAGTAATTGTCCCTCTTGCATTTCAATACTTCAATTTTGCATAATTTTTAGGTTTTGAGGGGGCACACCCTCCTAAAAAAGGGCATCCCTACATGTATGCAAGATTTCCAAAGATAGATTGTGTATGTACGCAGGCAGAGAACAGTCTTCTAGTGTACATACACGACTGTGTCCAAGACAACCTGTGTAAACCCTCAAAAGTATTGAAAAATAAAATGTGCAAGAGTTAACTCCCCCTTGAACTTGTCATGTAACATGATGTATGTCCAATGGAGGGAGAGGGAGCACAAGGAGATCAATATCTTGGTTGATGAGGACCCTGATGCTATCATCTCATTGAAACAATGCGGGTTATGGAAATTCTATCAGTGTCCACTCATGAGGGCACAACCCATGTTGTTGAATTCCTTGGTGGATTATTGGCACCCTAACGCAGAGGCGTTTATGATTGAGGGGAAGTCATTAACTCCAATGACTGAGGACATATATTTCTTACTGGCCTCTCGAGGAGAGGGGAACCAATCAAACTGTGTACATTTCCCCTTGGGGCCCTTAACATCACCGAACTGATTGAAATGCATTGCGAGGTCGACACTAAGAAAGTAGGTTCTCAGGTGTCCATCCACAAGATCACCAATATATCACTAAAGGTGATCATTTTTCTTAATGGGAGGATCACTAGATCTGTGACCCTACACCAGGCTTCGCGGGCGCACATGTATTATGCAATGCAGTGCCTAAATGCACAAGTATTTGACTGGATTACGACCATGCTTGACTGCATGAAGAGGCATCTTACAGAGTTTCGAGGGTGGAGTAACAAGAACTTTAGGTTCGATACCATTTTATGCTTGTTATTCTTTGAGAGGGTACCCAACCTTAGTCCGAGAGAGACAGTGCAGGGGCATGTGGCCTCCTTCCCAATGGTGTGTAGACGGGCGACATTGTTGCCATGACAGGGGGGAGGAAGGACCATAGAGGCCTTTGATGACTCTTTCTTGGAATGGTGGGCACAAAAGATTCCACTGATAGAGAAATACCCCTACACTAGAATCAACTTTTCTAGGGATCCGAACATGCCCGTACCTCTAGGAGAGGAGCGAGTAAACATAGGTACGTGTGTTTTCAAAGTTATTTAATTTTTAGTTTCTTTTATATATATATATGTATCATTTTTACGTGAATTAGAGTATCCGAGAACTATTTATCTATTATGTACAGATGTGGGATCATTGCATTCGACAAACTTCTCGAGGACCATGTGACGTCCTCGACCAGAGGCAATACCAGCATCAACCGCCATACTAGCATCAACAACATGGGGACCTCCAGCCGGAGAGGCTGAGAGAGTTTTGAGATGGGTGGAGCAGAACCTCACCACACTCACTCATGTAGTTCCCATGGACAAGATCGAGGATCTCCTGCCATCGATGCAACCTCATGTAGTTGGGGTGCCATAGACTTGGGTCCAACTCTTCCGACGTTTGGAAAACGTCTTCGTTCATTACGACAGGGCCAACATGCCTCATGCTTAGATAGGATGGACCTCTTATGTGCCGAGGGCACTATTTGTATATTTTTGAGGGAATAAACCCTGTGATGTATACTGTATTTATATTTTTGAGGCGTTTGCGCCCACCGATGTACTCTGACACTTTTTGATATATATATATATGTATTTACATATTTTATATGTCTTATGGATCACATTTTTACAAATGTATGTACATGTGTATGTGTGTGCTTATTTTTATTTGTGTGCAATATGCCAATCTAATACTTGATTATCTAGAGTATCTGTCATTTGATTTAATATCCTAGGAACATGGATATACATAATGTAATCAAAGAAATGTTCTAAGAGACGTACCCTAAGAAATCGTTGGTGTAAATTAGGATCATAAACGTGGTAAACCCAATTTAACTGGGACACAACCAGCTGAGCATCCAAATAGACCCAGAGGTGAGAGATACCATGCGACAAATTGTCACAAAGAAACTCTATCACTGTGATGTACTCGATGAAATTTTTTGTGGCATCACCTAGACAGATACCTCCAGAATATAGTAATTGGCCTTGAGGCGTGAAAATCACCCAAGCTACGAAAGAAATCCTCTGAGTGTGTCGAATAGCACCGTCTACAAACCCAAACAACACCTCTGATTCACTTGAAATCTGCCACAGTGAAAAAGATGACATAAATAATGACACATCCATAAAACAAAAAGACAAAAAAATAACTATATAAGAACTATACATGTGTACAAGAAGTCATCCAGGCGACCAACCTATGAGTAATACTTCTTGAGGTAGATCCCATTTATAGGCTTTCAAAAAGCATTTCCCTCAAAGTCAACCAGATGATAAGTTCCCTTCTTTAAGACTTCCTTCACTATGAAAGGTCCAAACCACATGGTTTTGAAATTTCCTACCCCTAGGAGATCCTTATATTGGTCGTAGACTAGGACAAGGTTGACTTCGAAAAAAATCCGAGGATGAATGGACCGATCATACTGACACTTGAATCGTTGCTTTCGAGCCTCGTTGGCCAAGGCTGCATCATGACGTTTCTCATTGAGCTGCTCAAGATATAATAAGTATTACTCAAGCAGTGAAGTGTCTGGCAATAAATCTACTGCCAACTTTAGAGATGGGATCTGGCACTCTATTGGCAAGACTGATTCCATCCCGTAAATGAGTTGAAAAGGTGAGAAACCAGTGGAAGTCTTTACAGATGTTCGATAGGTCCATAACACTGAGTACAACATCAAATCCCAATTCAACTTGGCAGAATTGATCGTTCACTGTAGAATAGTCTTGAGGGACTTATTCATAGCGTCCACCTAGCCATTTGCTTGTGGGTAGTAGGGTGATGAATGCTCTTGCCTCATCCCAAGATTTGATGTTAACTCGTACAACATTTTTTTTCTGAAAGTGACTACCATGGTCAGTGACAATCTCCTTCGGGATGTCGAAACTTGCTATTATCTGGTTAAAAATAAAGAGAGTTGTTGTTTCACCATCATTATTAAATGTTTGCATAGCCTCGACCACTTCATGAAGTAGTCTACTGCTACAATGATATAACGATGACCCCTGGCTGAGGTCGGGTGGCATGTAGTAAAATCAATCCCCCACTTGGTGAAAGGACCAAAAAAAATGACGAAAAACATGGGATCATGATGTGCCCTCATATTCTGAGAGAATATATGACACATGTGGCACTTCTTGATTGACTCAACACAACCCTTGATTAACGTAGGCCAAAAGTAACTGTCTCATAGAATCCTTTGAGATGTTTCCAACCGAGACAAATGACCACCACCTGCTCTAGTGTGGTAGTTGTTAAGAATGAGTTCCGCTTCTTCGTGTATAAGGCACCGATGAAGAATATGATCCACGCCTCAACGATACAAAGTGTCATCGAGTATGACATAGTTTCATGCCTGATGGATAATTTTTTGATGCTCATCGTGAGAAGTAGAAGCAAGGCACTTCAAAGTCTGGAGATAGAATAAAATATCTCCATACTAGGGGTCTGAAGATGAAATTAGAAAAATATCTCCTTTAATGGGCGATTTTTTGCGCGTAACATCACCTGATTCGACCAGAAGTTCCAAGATAAGTTCTGCAAATACCAATGAAGTTTTGGATTTCGTGGAAACAAAATCCAAGTCAAATTCCTAGAGGATAACAATCCATCTACTAATATTTCCCCCGATGATGCGTCGTGTCAACATGTATTGAAACAAATTCACAATGACAAAGACGATGGTTTTACGAAGAAGAATATAATGACGGAACCAATGAACAACATGCACTGTTGGAAACGCAAACTTCTCAACATGGGAGTAGTTTAGTTCCGGCCCAACCAGGCCTTGTCTCAGGTAATAAATCACATGCTCTTCGAGAAGATCATCCTCTTGAACCAAGACCATATCGATGGTCAACTCTGCAGCGGCCAAGTACAATAAGAAATCTTTATTATAATTGGGAGGACAGAGCAAAGGGGCAAACGTAAACGCATGTTTCAACGCTTCCAAAGGGAGCTAAGCGACTTTATCCCAATAGAAAGGGACTCCCTTTTTCAGTAAATGCATGAACCCTTTAGTGGTCTCGACATAGTTTGCGATAAAACGTCGAAGGAAGTTTGGTTTTAACTGTAAGCTTTGAAGCTGAGGGATTGTGCATGGGGGAGGCAACTGAACTATCACCTCAAATTTTAGAGGATCGACCATGATCCCTATTTTTGAAACTATGAAACCTAAAAGATGACCCAACGTCACACATAAAGTTCATTTGTTAGGATTCAATAAAAATCCAATAGTAGCGACATCGCTCAAAGATTAGTTGGAGGTGCACATGATGATCAGATCTATTACGAGATCTCGACGTTAGATCATCGAGATAAGTCTTGACTACATGTCTAAGGTCATGGAAAGAAAAAGACATGGCCTGCTGAAAATTCACTCTAGCATTCTTCAGGTCAAAAGGTATCTTATGATAAGAACATGTGCCCCACGGACAGATAAAAGTTGTTTTATGCTGGTATTCAAGTTTGATCTGAATCTGGTTATATCCCGAAAAACCATCCATGAATGAAAATACCTCGCAACCCATGCATCCATCGACAATTTGGTCAATGAATGGGTGGATAAATTATCCTTTGGACATGCCTTGTTCAAATTACGGAATTCCATACATACGTGAATCATACCCTTTTTTTTTTTACTAGAACAGGATTTGACACCCATTGAGTCAACTGAAGAGGGTAGATGAAACCAACTTTGAGCAGTTTCTCTACTTCATCCTTAATATCTTCCACTTTATGAGGTTTCACTGAATGAAGCTTCTATTGGATCGGCTTGGCGTCGGGATAATTCGTTATCTCATGTTCAATGATTCTTGGATCATTGTCTGACATTTCCTCGTAAGACAAGGAAAAAACGTTGCAAAATTCCTTAAATAAATATGCTTCAACGAGAACATTCTCCACAATGCCAGGGGTTCTAGATATGTCATTAAGTATCGTTTCAGTGATATTTTCCATATTACCCTCGGTGTAAACTATGTGCGTAGCCATAGGATTAATAGGACAAGACCTATCTCCAGTCATAGTCAACACGAATTCACATGCCTCTATTCTTCTTAACTCCAGGAGAAAATAAGATCTGTGATGGAGATCATCATAGGGTCTATATGGACTGGTCAATGGCTCTATAATCACCTCATCAGAGGGAAAGACCAAGTCTAAATAATCGGTAGTGGTGAGGGAACCTTAAGCCCAAATAGGCTCGAGAAATAGATCTAACTCCTATGCAACAGTCATATCAGGTCGACTGAAGCTTGCTGGACAATACTGCACGCAACTTCTATCACGGACAAGGGCATGGCCATGACAGGATTCCCTTTCCCTTCCATCGAAGTCGATGGGGAAGGAAGATTCCATGGATCGTTAAAGTAAGTAGTATGGAATGACGACACTTGAAAAATTTCACCCCTAGGCTGGTCAATGGAAGTCGATATGAACTTGGCATCGCCGAAAGGAGGTGGGTAATCGAAAGTACCCATCATAGGTGGGCACAAACCAACCCCCACGTTGATGATGCCGGGCTGAGGGTTATCAATCATCGGGACCATGGATGCCCCCGATGAAGGGTCAGGCCTGGAGAAGGACAATTGTTCAATGGTTACAATCCAGTCCTCATGTGGAAACAACAAGACCCAAAAAACTGTGGCAATCACTGCATGCATTTCATAAGTCCAACTCCTTCCTAACAATAGGTTGTAGTCAAGAGGTGCATCGAACACTTCAACTTTGACGGACACGGTCTTACCTCCAAACTGCATAAGGAAATAGGGGATGATTCCATGTGGTTTGAAAGAATGACCATCGAAAGCAGTAAGTAGAGTAGGTGACATAGACAAAATGGGTTGACCTATGGCCTTCCAACATGTCAACAACATCACACAAGTCGAGGCACCCTCATCAACCACTGTGTGGAAAATATTTCAGGTAAAAATTTTCGTGGTGTAAGCCACTACTATCTAAAACATAACATGGTATGGGAGATGAGGTTTCAAGTTGGTCATATCGAGAACTATCATTCCTGGATTACATGTCTCTGTAGATCCCAAAAGTGGATAACATGGCCTTTTTATGAAAAGGGAATCTCTGGAGGATCTCCAAAGTAGATATCGCGCAAGGGGTTTGTGACAAATCCTCCACCACAGAGTAATTCTGGGTGGCCCTCGTGTTCGGATTATGTGAATCTTTTTTGAATGCCCCTTTCGGGATGCATGTCATTTTTTCTCCCATCGTCTTCTCAATCTGGAGAGGAACATATGGGTTTACGACTTCTTTACCATTTTTAGTAGATTCCAACATTCCATAGTCATGTGCCCTAGTTTCTATGTAAACGTCACCTTTCATCACATAAATGTTCACGGTTGAGGGCTTAATAGAAGACAGAGGGGGTCCCTGACTGCCCCCATTCGCGTTCGAAGAGGCTTGGGTCATATTTTTCCCATGTGGAAATGGGTTCGTTAACACAACAAGCTACTGCTACACCGATAACTTTGGGCCTTCACAAGTCGAGGGAACAGGTGAGTCAGATGGTCTTCCATGCAAAGGTCACACAGATACTTCGACTTTGTCTTCTCTATGTTTCCCCTGCCAACATTGTTGTTGGGTTTCTTATCCCCCTTACCCTTCTTGTTTCGTTTTTTTTTCTTTCCTTCAGGTTGCTGGTTGGCCTTCAGGTTCATTGACTGTACATTGTTTACGTCCGACATTTGGGTAGGGGGAGAAACCGAACCAGAGGTTTGGCGAGCCGTTGTCTGCTGTATCAACAATTATTGAAATTGATTTGACAACTGATCAGTGGCATTTGCTTGTGCTGAACCAACTATACCATCGACATGTGGTCCAGACTTATGTCTGTCCTTGTCAAGGATGGAACGTGGCGCATCTGGTGAAATATCATAAAGTAAACCAGACTGAGAATATATTAGTTCGAGTTGTTGTGCTCAAATTATCGTCTCCTCCTCTAAAAACACTCCCAACGTTGCAACGTCCTTAGATAACTGAGGTACCAAAGACTTCAAGAACCATTCCAACAGGAAATCCAGTGGGACCTATACCTTAATCAACCTCTTCCGACACCACCATTCTCAGATGTGATTCGAGATATGATCGACCTTCTTCTGCTCAAAGTTGGCTAGCAATTCGGTGTTGACATCATATCTCACAGGTAGTTGGAAATGGTTTAGGAAAACCATCGCCAAATATTTAAAGTGAGAGTATCTTGAGCAATCAATTTTGATGTACCATTTCGCGGCACTCCCTATAAGAGTGTGTTGAAACAGGCGCAACTATACAGATTCGTCTCGTAATGAGTTTGACGAGCACCATAGGTGGAAAGTGGTCACGTGATTCCCTAGATATTCTCCAGGATTGCCTTCAAATTTCAGAATGTTCAAGGGAAACTTAGTTAACATCGGGGGCCAATGTGGATCGTGAAAAATCAGGTCATTAAGAACTCTTGACAAGTCTGACAAATGTAAGGTTGCCAAAAACGTAGTTTGGACTGGGTACTATGTACAGGAAAAAGGGAGCCTGGAGTTTGACTGGCACCAGGTTGCCAGGAAAATTTGGGCTACTGACCAGGGTTCTGGTAGACACCATGGCCTTGGAAAACATATAGATACCACATTTTTTGGGACATGATCAGGTGATTCATGTAATTGGATGTTGAGGGTCGGGTGGGGATTGCTCCATGCGTTGTGTTCCAAAGATTCTGGAATGGTTTTCCCCTTGTCGATCCGACGGGAATAGGTATGGAGCCTTGCCCAGGGTTCCATTGACCATGGAAGGGGTTGCCCCCGGTCAACATCCCTAACGAGGGAAATGATCCCTGCCAAGGATTCAAAATTCCTTATGAGGAGAAAACTCCTATGTTTTCCCCATGTGTAGGAATAGTACCCTGCACGAGATTCTATTGTCCAAAACCAGGGTTTCCCCCGATCGAGGCGACAGCTGAAAAGAAATCGTTATTACCAAATGCATCAAACAAAGAGAACAAAATTGATCCCAACAACGTGGTGTAAGAAAAAGGTCCTATTTTTCCTTCTCTGAACAAGGTGTAGTTTGTGTTCGAACCGACGAGTGGCTGGAAAGCACCATCGAGCGAGGGGGACAGAGGAGGTATATGACCTCCACCGCAAGGGATAGAATTATAGGAGGCTGAGGTTCCCCCCATGGACCCTTGCAAAGGAGTGTTCGATCTCCCTTCCCCTAGACCCATGGTCTGTAGGGTGGAGTAGGTAAGGATGAAGCTTGTATCAAAGCTGAGCATCCCATATGAAAATGGATGAACCATCGCACTCTATGTGAACGGAGTAGTGGTCGTCGCTAATGACAGAATCAGACCACTTCTTGAAGTAGAGGTGGTTGAGACCATGGTGGTCCAGGCTGATGAAGGTGGGTTAGGAGGCAGAATGCCCCGAGTGGTGGAATTCGTTGAGGGAGTATGAGGACTCCCTGACGAAGTAGAAACATTTGCTTTCATAGCTGCTTGTAAGACTATTTGACGCTTGTGATGTGTTACACTTGGAGGGACAACTTGTACAAAAAGTGGTGCCAACAAGTCAGTGATCAGAGGGTTAAATGAACCAAGATCTTTCTCTCCAAGGTAAAAATTAGTCGATTCCTCTGGATTCGAGTGTTCTCCTCTTGGAGCTGGCTCGGAAACAATTTCTTGTGGCCCGATCGCCTCAAATGACCCTTGTTTATCAAGTCTTCACCATAACAGTGGCAGTGGTGGCTCCAATGTAACCGATGATAGACCATGAAGCCTTCATAACTGACAAAGCTCTTCATCTTCCACTTTGTGAAAATATCAATGACACAGTAAGGATTTTACTAACGTTGAAAAGAAAGAACACACTAGAAACGTTCCTACAAGATAAACTAAGAAAACCACTATCTAGTTGGAAGAACAGTTACACCAGCCAACACTAGAGAAAATTATCGGTGCAAGTGCAAATCGAACATGGAAGAACCCTCCAGGTATACTCTGCAAAGCGTGGCTCAATGTATGCCCTAGGTACCATGGTATACCCCCATAGTCACCTATGTAAGTCTCTAGAGTAAAGGCAACTAAGTTTCCAGCTCGTAAACAGTCACCAGGCGGGTACATTCAACAGTCGAGTGGACCGCAATGAGTAGGATAACAAGTCTGAAACCTAACAAGGGTATAAAAATCAAGTGGTCTAAAAGACAAATCAGGATCTCTAACAAATTCGAGGTCCACAAAGCTCCGTAGGCAAATGAAAATGAAAGTATCCCACAACAAGTCCTCAATATGCATTCCCCACTACACTCGGTCTGGCTTTGGAGGGGTTATCTCTTCTACCTTTCCTCAGACGACCTCATGTTTATCCCCTATGTTAGAGGGGGGTGCCATATAAATTTCACGTCATTGGACTTTTACACTCCCTAACTCTGAATCCAATGTTTGTTTATAAGCCTTGAAGAGTTTCCTCTCAAACCTAATTCAAGGCTCTAGCCTAAACTAGTTGATTGACCCTACAAACATAAAGTCTAGTAAATTTTAATTTTAGCATTAATTTTAAATGTCTTGTTTTAACTCAAAGGAAATGGCAGTGAAAATAGTGATGTGTATGAGAGACAAAAAGAGGAGAAGTAAACAAAATTCTGAAAGAAAAACTACTTCTAGTTAACAATACAAATTTGTAACTAACTCTTTAAACCAACTTTTTCATAATTAACTTTTTTTTTCAAGATCTTTAAAAGGAAGACCTAAAAAGAAATTTCGCTCGACTACGAGCTACTTAATGTTCTAAGAAATCAATAAAGAACTTAAAAATTGAACTCTTTTTCCTAACAAGTAACATGACTAAACCCTAACTACTTTACCAAACTAAGGAATGAAATATTTTTCTATTTTTTTATGGTTCAAACAAGAAATTTGAAATAATTTTTTTTTCTTTTTGTTTAAACCAAGCAAAAGGGGAAAAAGTGAACAACAAGACAAGATTGAAATTGACCTCTGGCCCACTACAGATCACTGGGAGTCACTAAAGACACCAAACATGCTGATAAAAAACTCAAAGACTTGCCTAAAACCCTTTCAAAGTAAACACAAGAAATATTTAAAAAGATAAGCAAATTGACACCTAACCCAGGCTTTTACTGTAAAAACCAGAGACACTGCACTTAATCAAGAAACCCTGAGAAGTAAAACTTCAATCAAGGAAGAGGTTGAATATCTCTTCTTAAAAAATCATTTCTTGACATAGGTACGCTACTGATGCTTAAGCAACCTGTGTATGTACACGATTTGTTTGTAAAGTAGGGTGTGTATGTACGTGTGCTGACCCACAGTAGGCCACCTACATATCTGTACTTCTTTTAAAAAAGAAGTAAAACAGACAAACTGACAGGGTAGGGAGAACTAGTATGGCACCAACAGGTGACCAGAATCCCTTAAAGAATCAATGGACTCAAAAATAAAATCTAAAGGTATGAAACCAATCAAACACCTGAAAAATCCCCTAAAACCCTAGAGGATTCCCCAGTATGGTCACCAGTTCTATTAGCGGGAAACCCCCCCCTTTGGCTACACCAGGGTTTACAATGTAGGAAGATCAATAGCCATTTAAAAGTATCCTACTTTTCTAACTAACCAAAAAATAGCCCAGACTTATGCAACAAAAGTAAAATGAGAAGGATCTGGTAACTGTACCTTTACTCTGCATCCGGTGTCGATCCTCTCATGCTTGAAGGCTTCATTGACTGCAAACATCCTCCCAAGGTTGGCCTACATTCAAAGAAAGATAAACAGAAAAATACAAGCATACATTTCATACATAAATAAGGGTTAGATGTTAGAATAAAAACATAAATCAAATGCAAGCATTAGACACATCATGTTTTGGGACAGGAAAAGTACTTCTTTTATTAATAATATAATGATCACTTACAACCAAGTCAACTACTGCTCCTCGAAACTGGTCTGAGATCCTCTTCACCAAGCTCCAAGTGAAACTCTGCGTATCTTTCTCCTCTCAAACTTCTTCTTGGGAAATGGAATGGGTTCTTATGGAGGAAAAAGGGAAAAAATGAGGAATTATGAGGCAATTCTCAAAACAAGGCTACAAATGCTTGGGGCAAGGAGGGGATGTGAAATAGGCAGAGTTTCACTGTTCTTATGTCTAGATGTGGAATGAGACCCGGACACCTTCTTTTATATGGGAAAATTATGGTTATTCGGTTGGGTGATGGGCTATAGGCAGTGGATTAGTTGAGAAACTACCCAATAGCCCATAATCTCAACGAATTCCTTGCAGTTTTTAATTTTTGCAACTTTTTCAAGTATACGAGGGCTGTAGTGGTGCAGCTAGCGTACATACATGGTATGTAGTGGTGCAAAGAGTGTATGTACGGGGGAAGTAGTGGTGCAGGGTGTGTACATCTTCAAAAAATGAGTTTTTAAGATGATAAAATCAGTGATGGCTTGGAAAAAATAGCAAGTAAGAGGGGCAAGTGTCGGGTATGCATGTATGTAGCAATTTAGGGTTATAAAAATAGGACTACTGCATATAGGTGATTAATTGTATTCATTATCAATTATAATACCACCACTCTTTGAGGGCTAGGAGGAGATGAGAGATCCCAAGAAAACCCTATGATTTCCTAGAGAAGGAGAGATGCGATAAGGGACAGACTCGTGGATAAAGAAATAATCTTTTCCCACACTTAGAACATTTTCCCTCTTCATCTGCAAATCCTTGCAAAAATCCCCAAGTTGAAAACATTGTTGCTCTGTAGTATGAGCCTCTGATTTCTCTAAGCTTGCCACAACCTTATGTCCATCAAAATTTGAGCATGAAGATGATTGAAAATCTTCATCATATAGAGAATCTGAGTGTTTAAAAGGATAGGCATGACAATTCCCAAGGTATGATTGAACATCATCATGAGTATACTGAGACAAGTCATATTCAGATGGATGAGACCAACCTACACTCATCTCATCACGAGGCTACCAAATACATGGATCATCCATGTATGAAAAGCAGTCTTCCAAAGGAAAGATTATGCATTCCTTATTTGGAAACTTCCCTCGATGTCGTACATGGGATCTCTATCGAAACGAAAGCAACTATTATCCCATCCACGCTTCGAGACACATATGAAATCATCAATATGATTGTCAATTGTATATGAGGTCTACTCTATCAATTCACCTGCATCACTGGAACTGATCACTTCTTCACAAGGTTGGACAACTTCATCTTCCTGAATAGACACCAATGTCTTGTCCGGGTCATCATCGTGAGAAACTTTATTAGGATATTCTTGGTAACTTTCTTAAAAAATATGTTCTTCAAATATCTCTTCATCTACAGGGGCTTGCTCTTCAGTAATAGGTGCTTCACCAAGTTTTTCTACAGTAGATTCCTATGACAACTCTCTCATAAGACTCATCATACACTTAACAACTTCATCAATATATTTTTTCTTTTCCACTTGCAAAACTGTTCTTGTGATATGGTAAGTGTTAGGACCCATAAATGTCCTTTTTTTCACTACATCTTTTGAACATTCAACCTTCTCATTCCTAAGATAAATGACTATTATAATGAGTACCAAGACCCTTTTTCCCAAGGTATGAACTATTCATCTTGCATTTATATTTTCATTTACTTAACATGTTTGATTGGTAACGTTCACATGTTTTACCCATGAAATGATTTAACTAATGATCAAAATGTTAGAACAACCCACTTCGAGAAACTCGATGTTGTTATAGCTATGCGCCAATCCTGGAAGCTGTTACATGACTTCTGCAACAAATGCCACCAATCCTGGAAGCTGTTACACAACTGCTACGACAGAAATCCTGTTAATCTTGGAAGTTGTTACAACAGATGCCACCAATCCTGGAAGTTGCTACACAACTGCTACAACAAAATCCTATTAATCTTGGAAGATGTTACAACAGACGCCACCAGCCCTATGTTTTACGACTGCTGCAACACCTTCTGATTAGATATGCTGGCTCACAATGTTGATCAAGGAGAATTCTATATTTTGTATTAATGATATCTAACGAACAACTTGAGAATCGAGGATTCTCAAGACTGTTCTATTTTTGAACACTAATTTACTCTGACTTTAAATAGTAGAGATTTTGTAATGTAAAGGGTTGTTAGTATTTTTCCTTTGACAAAAGAAAGAAAGAAAAGTAGTGCTTATTGTACTCAGACATTTTCTGGCAATTGAATGAAAGAGTGGATTGAATTTCTTTAGCAGACTGTAACCTATCTCTTTGAGTGGATTCAGTGAGAAGGAAAGGGCCCACCTTCCTCACTGATTCCCCTCTATTTAAATTTCTAGATTAGTCGTTTTAATTGCGAATGATTTAACTGTTAGATATTTATAGAATACAACTGCTGTTATAGTTTAGTTCTTTATTGGTAAATGTGCATACCTTGTCTCATGATAATTAGAAATCAGTTGCTGAACATTGTTGGAGAACTGCTTTCCCTTTTTCCGCATTAGGTTAAAATCTTGTTTTGGAGAAATAAAAGTGTGAAGTAGCTTCTTGCAATAAGTAGATTTCCTTTCTACAATAGTATAGAGTTTCTTCCTACAAAAGTAAATTAGAAAGTTAGATTAGGGTAGGCAATTCAAGGTTTTTATATATTCATCAGTTTAGATTGCAATTATGATTTTAATTCTGTAGCACTCCAGTTGTATCAGCACAACTGTGTTGGTGATATTGTTTGTTTGTTTTGTTAAAAAGAACTTCCCTACTACAATTAGATTAGAGATGCTTTCATAATCTAATATAGACTGTGCAGAATTATCTTGAAATAACAAACTTCTCTGGGTTGACAATTTATATTGAACACTTTGATTTTCCATTCAATTAGACAATTAAAGTGCCCAACATTTTGGCGTCGTTGTCGGGGAAGATAATTGTAGATTTTGGTAAGCACACTAGTTTTCTTTCCTAGGAATGAATAGTCTACATGAATCATGAAACGCGAGAACGAATCCCCCAAAATACTAACCTTACAGGTACTAGAGGACGTGGAGGAATAAATCCTAACATACTGGGAAGAAAGACCATTGTTGATGAGATTATAGCCAGAGCATATTCTTCTTTAGGATCCATTTTTTTCCCTGCCAATCCTCCAAGAAGATGTGATCTGCAGTCAGCAGAAACACCCCCTCTCAAAACATCGTTCTCATTAAGGGCTGAAGCTGAAGTTGAAATCAAAGTTGAAGATTTGTTACCAAAAAAACAACAAGCAACACTGGAAAACATTGAAGACCAAGGAAGTATAGCCTGGAACAGGGAAAATCTAAAAGAAGTTGTTTATCAGATCAACGGTCGGATAGTCACTAAGGAAGAGTGGGATGTTGTTCACATTGAGTGGAGGGGGAGAGAACATATGAAGAATCAAGGGGATAATGAATAAGAGATCTACCAAGAGAATCCACAGAACAATAAGGATCAGGTAAACAATGAAAACACTATCTCTACCCTGGTTTTTGCTATTTCTGATGTTCCCACACGAGGGATGGATCTTATGAAAAACATACCTCTCTCGGATCTCCCAAATTTTCATGTATTATCTACTGAAGATCTGGATGAGTTTCTATTTGAATTTGACATTTTGTGTAGAAGCTATGACTACACTACCATTGCGCAAAAGCTTAAACTGTTTCCAGCTACATTAAAAGGTAATGTGTTAAGATGGTTCATGAGCCTTGGAGGAGAAAAAATTTCAACATGGGTACAAATGAGGCAACTTTTCTTGAACAAGTACAAAGACTACTATTGAACAAGGGAACGAAGAGAGGAACTATTCAAAATGTCACAAAAGGAGGACGAGACCCTTGAAAACTTTGTGGAGTGACTCCAATACAATCTACAATGGTCTGGCCATCCGGATGTGAGTAAGGACATTCTGAAAACCATTTTGCTAAAAGGGGTTAGAGAAGATTGTTTAGATATGCTGAATATACTTGGCAAGGGAGATATATCTAAGGAATCCTATGAGGACATTGTAGATCTTTGCAAAAGATGTTCTCGAGGATCTACAAGGAATAAGTCAGCTACCAAGGATACTACTTTTTCAAGGGTACAAAAATCAGCCAATGGAGGAGCAACAAGAGTAGAAATAGGTAATCTGTTAGAAAGTTTCAAAACATATATGATTAACTCTTTTGCCTCACAAATGGATACTTTGCAGGTCAAACAGAAACAAGAAGAATCAGATCAAATATTATGCATTTTCTGTCCGAAATGTAGGAAGAAACATCCACCAAGGGAGTGCCTGTTATCCAAAAATTTGGTCATCGTGATAATGTCTTGGTGATGTTATGATAATAGTCAATCAATCTCCTCGTTAAGGACTCCTTCCTGCAAAAGGTTTCACTTATTCATTTCCAAAAAATCTTGTTTTAAAGACTGTTCGCAGGCTGCTATATACTCTCCTGCGGGAATCATACTTTCTCGCATTCTGCATTCAGTCAGGGTGCGAACTTCTCGCACTGTGCTCAAGGTCAGTGTGCGAACATGTTTCCAAAGAAGGAAAATGGATGAGTTCTCGATTCTTCTAGAAGGAATCTTCTAGAATGTTGAGTTGGTGTTCGAATGGTTGTTCAAAAGATGGCATTTCAGATTTATTGGGATCATTCTTATCCTATCAACTAACCTATTCTCTCCTATAAATTAATGAGAATACTCATGGAAAGGGTTAAGTTGGCAAGCTAGAGAAATCTATTGGAGAATTAGTGCATTATTGTATGGAGAATTGATGC
>ML779542.1:816222-869517 GCA_009831015.1 Picea engelmannii
TGTCCCTTTCCCATAATGATGATGTCATCTTATTACATGATTCCTTGATCACATGTATAGACTAGGTATTGAATATATTAATGCCTTTGCTGTGATTGGTTTGTGTTGTTGTGATTGGATGACACAAGAGCATCGGAGAAGAGAAAGGAACAACAGAGATTAAAGGAGAGCGTTCATAAAGTATGTACACTATCCATTTCTCTTAGTTCGTTCAATAGCTAGATCTAGGGAAAGAGTAGTATTATGTCACGTTTTGTTCCAGATCCAGGTGGATCTGGGGAGATTGGTCTGTGTCCGCACTCACGAATTTATCCTTAAACAGTGCCCACTGAACAATGTCTAGGTATGCCTTATTTGTGAATTAGACCATGCCACTGACCAGTGTCCTTCTCTATCAGGTGTAAAAGCATCAATGAAGGCAATTAATGAGGAGGCAGAGACTGTCTATCTAATAACACAAAGGAGACAATGGAAGCCAAGAGGTCAAGGTATGAATTCTCAATTCTCTCCTCCAACATTTAAGTATTGGAACAATCAACTACCATATGGCCAGACAAATGCCCCACCTCCAAATCAAATGCCACGCTCTTATCAAGATCCCAATGCATGGTTACCTATGCCCCAACAATAGAATCACTATGGGCAATGGAACCCATATGGGAGAGGCCCTCAACAAAAACTCAGTTATCAAAGCCATCACCAACCGAACTTCTTTCAACAACAGTTCCAACCCCCATACCAACAACAACAACTGTAATTGCCTCCCAATAACTCACCAAACAATCCTCCCTTATGACCTCAGATGCCTGTGAAACCTAACCCAAACCCAAATAATAAGGTAGTTTAGAACATAGACATACATAATGTGCCAGCCTTATCTATTACTCCTATGCCTTGTGATGAAATAAAATTAAGATCAAGGAGAATAGTTGAGCTAATAGTTGAAGATGCTCCGTCTTCAGAATTAGGTAAGGAATCAGGGGAGAGACCATTTGCTGAAATAGAAGAAATAGACCAACCCATTCTAGAATCAGCAGACCCACCATTCCCTGAAAGACTGAAAATTACCAAGCCTATGGAATTACCATCTTTCAATCTCCTTGGAGAATTGCAAAATCTACATGTTAATATTCCACTAGTGCAAGCAATAAGGGATGTCCCTATTTATGCCAAGACTGTGAGGGACCTATGTATCAGAAAACCTGGATGAAAACCTAAAGATCCCCTCATAGTGCATGTAGTGGGGGATTTGTATGAGCTAATGTTAGGAAAAACCCCACCTATTAAATATGGAGACCTAGGAAACCCTACAGTCACAGTTAAAATTGGACAAACATCTATTCCACATGTACTAGTTGATTTAGGGGCAACAATTAACATCATGCCAATAGAAACTACGCAGTTGCTGCAACTCAAAACAGAAATCCAACCTACTCCTACTATTCTAGAATTAGTTGATCTCTCTACCATCAGACCAGAAGGAGTAATCGATGATTTAGTTATTTCAGTAGACTCATGGGAGTATCCTACTGATTTTTTCATTTTGCAACCCAAATATAGTCTGGGAGGCCATCCTCTAATTCTTAGACAACCATGGTTAGCTACAACTGATGCTTTCATAGGTTGCATATCTAGTTCTATGACCATCTCGGATGGTTATGACACAAAAAAACTTACCCTGTATCCTCATGCTACACCCAGTGCATAACCTGAAAACTCTCTATGGATGGACACTGAGGATGAAAGTTCTCTGCCTGTGCTAACTATACGAAAGGACCTGATTTTCAAAGACGAGACAGAGGATGAGTTAATCAAATGCTTTATTTGTGACCCTTCTTCTGTTACACAACACACGCACCACCAATTGATCAGAGTCTTTGACCCTATGGCCCAAGAAGAAATGAACTCAGAAATGTTCTCAGAAACTGCTGACAATCAGAGTGATTCAGTTGTAACAACAGTTGTTGTAACAAAAAAAGTTGTAAAAGTAAATGATGAAATAGCAATAGCTGAATTATTTCCTAGAGTCAGTTCTAAGAGCATCGCTGTAGAAATCGAACCTGGAAAAACCTTGAACATTAATCTTGATCTCTCCAACGTTGAAACTCGTTGCCTGATGAATTTACTGACTAAACATAAAGAAGCATTTGCATGGGATTACATGGATATGAGAGGCATTCCCTCTGAACTATGCACCCACCATATATACATCAAAAAAGAATGCTGACCCCATTTGGCAACCACAAAGGAGGATGAACCCAAACCTTAAATAATTTAATAAGGAAGAACTTCAGAAACTTCTCAATGATGGATTCATCTATCCTATATCAGACAACGAGTGGGTATCACCATTGTTTATTGTGCCTAAAAAGAATGGTAAGTGGAGTGTGTGTGTGGACTATAGAGCCCTGAATAAGGTAGCGCAAAAGGATCATTTCCCTCTACCATTTATTGATCAGGTTTTAGATAACTTAGCTAAAAAAAAAATATTTTTCTTTCCTAGATGGATTCAGTGGCTATAACAAGATACAAATTTCCCCACATGACCAATATAAGAACACCTTTACCAGCCCTTGGGGTACATTTTCCTACAAGGTTCTCCCATTTGGCTTGTGTAATGCACCAACCACTTTCCAGAGAGTTGTGATTGGTATTTTCTCTGATATGGTGAATGACTGTATGGAAATATTCATGGATGGCTTTACACCTTATGGGACTAATTTCAGAGACGCTTTGTCTAATCTGGAAAAAGTGCTCAAAAGATGTAGACAGTCTCATCTTTCTTTAAGTACAGAAAAGTGCCATATGATGATGCGTGAAGGGGTAGTGCTGGGACACTTCATCTCTTATGCAGGGATTCATGTAGATCCAACCAAAATCCAGGTAATTTTGGACATTCCAACTCCATCAACTCAGAAAGAGGTAAGAATTTTTTTAGGGCACGTTGGGTATTATAGGAGATTCATTAAAAATTTTCCTAAAATTGCCTCTCCATTGTTTTTTTTTCTAACAAAAGATGTTAACTTTCGTTGGACCGACGACTGTGAATTGTCCTTTGTAGAACTTAAACAAATATTTTCCACAACTCCCATCTTGAGAGGGCCCAATTGGGCTTTGCCTTTTCACATTTCCTCAGATGCCTCAGACACTGTAATTGGTGCAGTACTAGGGAAACATGAGGACAAAGAACCCTACGCTATCTACTATATCAGCAAGAACATGGCTCCTACTGAGTTAAATTACACAGTTACTGAAAGAGAATTCTTGGCAGTAGTATATGC
This sequence comes from Picea engelmannii, assembly GCA_009831015.1. Lineage (NCBI taxonomy): Eukaryota > Viridiplantae > Streptophyta > Pinopsida > Pinales > Pinaceae > Picea > Picea engelmannii. Next base: position 819,504 of record ML779542.1, read on the forward strand.
AATCAATAAATTCAGGCATTATGTAACTGGTTACCCAACTTTTAGTCATACTGATCATACAACCATTAAATATCTAATGAATAAACCTATTACTAATGCCTGAGTGACAAGATGGTTGTTACTACTGCAAGAATTTGACATCACTATAGTGGATAGACTAGGAAAAGAAAATGTGGTTGTTGATTTTCTCTTGAGATTACATATAAATGATGATAATTCACCTATAGATGATTCCTTTCCTGATGAACATTTGTTTGCAGTATCTTCTCACTCACCTTGGTATGCAGACATTGCTAATTATTTGGTTGTAGGGAAGGTACCTCCACATCTATCTCCTCGAGAAAGAAGGAAAATTATTCAAAAGAGTGCTAGGTATAGTTGGATAGGAGGATACCTCTTCTACACAAGCCTAGACCAAGAAATTAAGAGATGTGTGAGGGATGGTGAGGTTTATGATATGTTGAAAACTTGCCATGATGGCCCTTGTGGGGGTCATTTTGCTGATAAAAGGACTGGGCATAAAATTTTAAGGATGGGCTATTATTGGCCGAACATATTTCAAGATGCCAGGAAGTATGTCCAAACTTGTGACAGTTGCCAACGCATGGGTCAGCCAGCTCACAGGGATGAGATGTCGCTCCAGTCTTAGGTAGTGTTAGAGCCTTTTGATATATGGGCCATGGATTTTGTAGGACCCATTCACCCACCTTCTAATCAGAAATTCTATATATTTGTTCTGTACAGATTACATGACCAAGTGGGTGGAGTCAAAAGCACTTATCAAAGAGTTAGAAGAGGCTGCCTTAGAATTCTTGTTTGAAGATATATTTGTTAGGTTTGGCGTTCCCAGAGAATTGGTTATTGATGCAGGACCCCCTTTCACATCACATAAATTTGAAGTTCTACTCAGTAAATATCATGTTTTACATAGAATAGCTTCTCCATACCATCCACAAGGCAATGACCAAGTGGAAAGCACCAACAAAGTTATCGAAGCCATTCTTACTAAATGGTGAGAGAAAATCATAGGGATTGGTCTGACAGATTGCATGAAGCTCTATGGGCTTACCAAACTACTTAGAGGAACAAAACTGGTTTATCTCCTTACGAGCTGGTATATGGAAAAATCTTTGTTTTTTCCATTGAATTCGAAATCAAAACCTTAAGAACCGCATCAGCAGTCAACCTCGACTTGACTATGGCACAGAAATCCAAACTACAACAACTCAACGAGCTTGATGAAAAGATTTTGGATGCCATCCATCAAACCACAATGATTCAACAACAAAGAACAAAATGGTATGACCGAGTCATCAAGAAGAAATTATTCTAGAAAGGAGATTAGGCTCTGTTGCATGATTCACTCTTTAAGGAATTTCAAGGTAAACTGCGTACACAATGGCTAGGGCCTTACGAGGTATACACCATTTTTCCCAATGGGACAGTCCGGTTGATTACTATTGATGGATCCAATACACACTTACATGCAAATGGTCATTGCTTGCGTCTGTATCAGTGTCCACTGTCCAAGACATAATTCAAAACTAGTTGTACAATTGATACAGATTATCATATTTTAAACAGAAAGGAGCTTGCTCCTTCCCCTTCTGAACTTTAGGACTTCTTTTTCTCAGACCTTATATATAAATAATCTCTGCAAAATTTGCATTTCTCGGTTTTTAGTTGAATTTTCTATATTTTCTTTCCTATGCTAATAAAGCTTTGAAAGGTATCAGGAAATTATGTGTGTGCAGGTAGATTGATGAATAGAAAGGAATGATTAGTTCATGGAAGTTGAAAAACTTCCTAGAATCAAAGTAAGGTAGCTTTCGACCGATTTCTATGTTGTTACACCTTCCAATAAATTGTCCGATTTCAATGTTGTTACACCTTCTTCCGATAAATTGGCCGATTTCAATGCTGTTACACCTTCTTCCGATAAATTGTCCGATTTCAATGCTGTTACACCTTCTTCCAATAAATTGGCCAATTTCAATGCTGTTACACCTTCTTCCAATAAATTGGCCGATTTCAATGCTGTTACACCTACCTCCGCCATTTTTGAAAAAGAACTTGCTGATACACTAGTTACTGAAATTATTTCTTGCCACTTCACTCTTTCTTTTTCGCCTTTTTTCTGATGTTGCGTCTCCAGCCCTCCAATATTTCATGCAACAACACCACTGATGCTTTCTATCTGAAAGTGTTGCTTCATTATGACGTGACTTCACATTCGGCGATTTCCAGTTGGCTAACTACAGTAAGGACTACGTCTCTGCACAAGATGTCATTTCTCTCACGATCCTTCATCATGTCAATTATTTCATGCCACTCAAATGGCGGTTGGATTGTGCGGTTACTCCGACAGGTCGTTATGTGCGGCAATATTTAAGGTACGTGATTAATCCTACGTGTTAAAGTAATGAAGATATAAAAGCACGATTTCCTATTTAGTAACCGGTTACACCTGGAGCCAATCCGCTTAGTTGGGGGGGGGAAACATAAATCTAGCCGTTCATTCCAAATTTTATACACACCTCCACCACCTTTCTGCCCACACTTCTTTTAACTAAGACACTGTATTCTTTCTGCAAACCACGTTCGAGCTTATTGTGTCTCTGATTTAGGTGATAGTTTCTCCTCCTACGTGCCAGTTAGACTCTCAAGCCACGTCATGGGAGGATCAACTGTGAGATATGAACCCGCAACTCTGGACATCTTGCTGCTACACCCAGAGGCCTACCAAATATTTCTTCAGGCCGGCTAGATATCATATTTTAAAAATTTGAAAGAGTTTAGTGAGAATGAGGTATTGGAGTTTAGTCAAAATATTACCGAAGGGTATTTAATGGTGAATGGGGTAAGGATTTCAGTATCAGAAGAAAGGATTGTTGTTGTAGTAGGGTTTCCAAGAACAAGAGACCAATGGTTTAACAAAAAAACACATCTTTTTGATGCACATAAGGGGTTCCTCGTCAACAATGAGCAAGTTCAGACCAAGGGCAGAGGTGTAGATATCAATTCCTTACCAGAGCCATGGGGGAAAGTCACCGAATTTATTAAAGGTACATTACCTGTGAAGGTCGATACCAAGTTGTTTATTTTTCTGATTTCATCTTATTATCACATCTACGACATCGAAAATTGATAAACATTCCTTATTTTCTCCTCCATTCATTGCATAACATGGCTCGTTTTGTAAAAAAATCCAAGAACCCCAAGAAATGTGTTTCTAATCACAGACTCATCGGCCTATTAATTCACAGAGGTATGGGCATTTCCAATAACCCATTACCTGCTGCAGCAGACTAGCCATAGCCTGAAAATACAGAAAGGATTGTACCAGTTCTTGAAAACACAACCCATGGACCTCTTCCAGAGCCTCTGCCCTCAGCTGCAACATCAGTCCAAACCCCTACTGTTGTCATCCATAAGACAACTCCGAAAAGCAACCGTATAACCCGAATCCATCCTGACACCAGAGAGACAAGCCTTGATGAATTTTCATTACAACAACCTGTAGTTGTGGATGAACAAGAAGATGAAGAGCCAACCACTCGACCAAAACATGTGTCACAACACTCGGCTGCAAAATCAATTTTTGAAATCCTACCCCCTGCCTCTGACAAGAAAACCTCTACTCCTATCTCTGCATTACCTAAAAAGTGATCAAGGATAGCACAGTCCACTATAACATCAAGACCGCTTACCTCCTCTGCTGTGGCACCAACAATCACACATAACCCTTCTATCTCTACTGCAGTCGATCAAGCGCCTACTATCATTACCTATGCATCTTCACAGAAAAAGAAATGTCCATTCAAAGGAAAACCTTAGAAATCCCTTGATCAAATTGGATCAACAACAAATCAGAATCCTCTGGCAGTTGCAACGGAGAAATCTACAGAGGTACGAATACCAAGTTTTACTTTATGCACAGAACTTCAAGAAACTATCTTCTCCTTTCAAAATGAATGTACCCAATTTGCAACAGAATCATCGATGCCACCTGATGATTTTGTGCATCCTATGTCCATTGACGATGTACATATCATCACAGACCCCAGTATACAAGAATATCCTCCTTGTGTGGTTGAGGAAGAACACCCCGTTCCTCCTCTGGCAACAAAGAAAAAAACCACTACTTTCATTTCTATGTTACCCAGGAGAAGAACTAGGTCCACCAGGTTTTCCAAAGCTGCAATTGGATGGCAAGATATGGAGCAGGTTATTCCTATTCTTCATCCACTATCCTTTATGGTTGATACAGGGACGGTTCCACAAGAACCAACTGATAATGTCGAGACTGTTCCACAAGAGCTAGTCCTGACAGACACAAATGTTACACAAGAACCAACTGCCCATGTCGAGACTGATCCACAAGAACTAGTCCTGATAGACACATCTGTTACACAAGAACCAACTACACAACATGCTAAGGATGTGCCACTTTCCCAATTGTTTGCCCAAATAGAGCAAAAGATCAAGAATATAGAAAATTCTAGGATCGCTGCACTAATAACTGAGAATGATAACCTCAAAGCAGAGTTAAAAACCCTGAAATAGGAGGTGGCAGCTGCTCGACAGAAAAATCCAGATGGGATAACCTTGGACATCCTAGCACTGACAAAAGATGTTATGGGCAGAATCATTTACTATGAGGTAGGATATGAGGTAGTCAAAGTTCCAGTCGCTATAGGACCAACAACTGTCTCAGTCAAGACTGAGCATGAACTTACTACTACACAAAAATCGGTAAAACAAAGGAGATCTCATCGTCATAAATTAGCTTCTGGTATACCAAAATATTGCAAACAAGAACCTCTGTTTCCTTCATGAGTTGTTACTCGAGCAACTCAAACTGCTTCTGTTCTCAAGAATAAAGAAACTCAAACAGATTGTTGACACAACAGATTTTCCTTTTTGACACAGCATTCTTCAATACCGACACTTAGAAATTTTTCACTAGAGGATATAGTTATCTACTTTAGTTACACAGTAAGGTTTGAATGTGTTTTGCATGAGGACATGCAATGTCTTCAGTTGGGGGGTATGTTAGGACCCAGAAATGTCCTTTTTTTCACTACATCTTTTGAACATTCAACCTTCTCATTCCTAAGCTAAATGACTATTATAATGAGTACCAAGACCTTTTTTCCCAAGGTATGAACTATTCATCTTACTTTTATATTTTCATTTACTTAGCATGTTTGATTTATAACGTTCACATATTTTACCCATGAAATGATTTAACTAATGATAAAAATGTTAGAATAGCCCACTTCGAGAAACTCGTTGTTGTTACAGCTATGCGCCAATCCTGGAAGCTGTTACATGACTTCTACAACAGATGCCGCCAATCCTGGAAGTTGTTACACAACTGCTACGACAAAAGCCTGTTAATCTTGGAAGCTGTTACAATGGATACCACCAATCTTGGAAGATGTTACACAACTGCTACGACAGAAGCCTGTTAATCTTGGAAGCCATTACAACAGACGCCACCAATCCTGTTGTTTTATGACTGCTGCAACACCTGCTGATTAGATATGCTGGCTCACGATGTTGATCAAGGAGAATTCTGGATTTTGTATTAATGATATCTAACGAACAACTTGAGAATCAAGGATTCTCAAGACTGTTCTGTTTTTAAACACTGATTGACTCTGACTTTAAATAGCAGAGATTTTGTAATGTAAAGGGTTGTTAGTCTTTTTCCTTTGAAAAAAGAAAGAAAGAAAAGTAGCGCTTATTGTACTCAGACATTTTCTGGAAATTGAATGAAAGAGTGGATTGAATTTCTTTAGCAAACTGTAACCTATCTCTTTGAGTGGATTCAGTGAGAAGGAAAGGGCCCACCTTCCTCATCGATTCCCCTCTAATTCAATTTCTATATTAGTCATTTTAATTGCGAATGATTTAACTGTTAGATATTTCTGGAATACAACTGTTGTTACAGTTTAGTTCCTTCTTGGTAAATGCGCATAACTTGTCTTATGAGAATTAGAAATCAGTTGATGAACATTGCTGGAGAACTACTTTCCCTTTTTCTGCATTAGGTTAAAATTTTGTTTTGGAGAAATAAAAGTGTAAAGTAGCTTCTTGCAATAAGTAGATTTCCTTTATGCAATAGTATAGAGTTTCTTCCTGCAAAAGTAAATTAGAAAGTTAGATTAGGGTAGGCAATTCAAGGTTTTTATATATTCATCAGTTTAGATTGCAATTATGATTTTAATTCTGTAGCACTCCAACTGTATCAACACAACTGTGTTCGTGATATTGTTTGTTTGTTTTGTTAAAAATAACTTCCCTACTACAATTATATTAGAGATGCTTTCATAATCTAGCATAGACTGTGCATAATTATCTTGAAATAACAAAATTCCTTGGGTTGACAATTTATATTGAACACTTTGATTTTCCATTCAATTAGACAATTAAATTGCCCAACAGTAAGTTTTGAACAATGGCTCATCTTGAGTGTCATGAAAATCCTGTGGTGCCATAATTCCATTGTTTGAAATGACACCTTGATGGAGCCACCAGATGAGCTCAAGGCTCATCAAAGATGTAGAGGGTATCTTCCCTTAATGTAGTCGTCGAAAAAAATTATATGAATTTCATTGAAATTTGATAGGAGGGTAATTCCCTTAATGGAGTTTCCATGCAAGCTTGGGGTAAAGGTTTTGAGGGAAAAGATTTCCAAATGTAGTTTTGGGCTTAGGAAGGATTCAAAATATTCCCCGAAAATGACACCAAAAATGTTATTGCTCGATTTGTAGTTAGGGAAAATCTCAACCCAAACTATAAGCGTGTGATACAACCGGTGACACCTATCACTATCACCTCAATATATATCCCACTCATTTTAGTGAAGGACAAGTCCCACACAAGTGAGGCTTCCCGAGTGACCCTAGGGGATTGAAAAAGAGAAGAATGGAACACCCCTATAGGCTAATGATGTAGGGGATTTATGGGGGATTATAGGTCAAGGAAAAGTTGCCAATGAAGAATACGTGTAAAACAAATGTTCGACAACCAAAACCAAGACAATATATGGTTAAATGAGCCCTAGAATAAGAGGGAAACAAAATTTTATGCTTGCTATCCCAAAATGCAGCAGTAAACAATTATATATCAACAATTACAAAGTTATAACATCTGCAAATTACATCATCTAATCAACATATAATATTGGACAAATTAGTATGCAACTTAGAGGTAATATCTAATGCTTGAAAAAATGAATTAGATGACAAAAGAAGGCTGTAAAAGAGTGTTATCAACAAAGAATTATGGAAACCTTGTGTATGTAGCTTATTATTTCTACATCATCAAATTTTAACCAACAAAATCAACAATCAAGCCACCCAATCAATATCCCTTCCAATGTAGATCAAATTTCATTGCTTACATGCAAATTTCAACGGTCAAAAGTGAAGAAAACTTGTTGAGAAAGAGAGTTTACTGCAACCCTAATGGATTTAGATTAATGTTTATTACAAAAGACTAACCACTTGATAAATCAAGATTCCATTGAAGAGTAAGAGAGTCCAAAGAATTTAAAATTCAAATCCAACTTGAACAATTCCAAACTATCAATTTTCATGTTTACCAATGCAATAATTAATAATATCCAATGAAAATTATTAGTGCCTTATTATTGGGTGAATGGAAAATATTCCTTGGAATAAAAACCAATGAAATAGGAAGAAGATATTCGTGTTGAGATTTAATCCCTTATAACACCCAACAACAATCCTTCCAAATTGTCTAGTTTGGGGTCCAAGATAAACTAGGGTTTAAAGTTTCTCTAGGGGTGTAAACCCTCTTACTTCCTAGAGAAATGGACTCTAGATAAGCCTTGCAACAAGGGTGTAAACCCTCTTACTTCCTGTTGCAATCCTTATAGCCCTTAAATAACAAAGAATAATTAATTTTGGTGGGGAGTGTAAGCCCTTTTAATCCTAGGGTTAAAGATAATTTCCTTGAATTTAAACAAGCAAGAGAACAATCAATTGGAGAATTACTCACAAAATCCAAGAGATAGCATGAAATAAACCATTACTACCAAGATATCATCCAATGTTTTTCCAAGAGAGACCGCCAAGAGAAATTGCTAGATTTTATTGCTCCAAATAACAACTATTTCATCCATTGCACAAGAAAAAGAGAGATAGTGAATTGTCCAAGGAGGCCAAAATTTCATTCAAAGAGAAAATTTATCAAGTGATGAGTTATGAGAAAATGAAAATGACTTACATGATATTTGTATGAGGAAACCCAAGTGAGAATTTGTCCAATTTACAATTAAATCCATAATTTTAGGCTAAAACCTAAGTTACAATGTTTAATTAGGAAATTGATTTGTTATTTTCCCCACATAGGCTACAAAATGACCAAACATAACAAAATTGTGGGACATAAGCTCATAAAACTCTCTTCCAAGGTGGCACATGTGAAGGCAAGCCTTTAAAGGCTAGGAAGTCATGCTAGAATTATGCCACATCATCTCCAAATAGAGCAAGAGGGTAGGGCTTCAAGCCCACAACACCATCAAGTGCACTAAAAGGGTCAAATGTCCTCCCAAATGTGTGATTTCAAGCTCCCCAAGAGAGACGTTTTGGCATAAGAGGGTGACGTCATCCCTTCTTCATCATCCAGAGCCTCATTCATGTGCTAGGGAAATCCCTCAAGGTGAAATTCTCATCATCCTAGTCCTCCAATGAGTGGGGCGTATCATCCATCTAGTGAGATTTCAAGCCCCTATGAAGATCCAAGTGTCTTAGTTCCTCCATGAATAGCTTTCGCTTAGCAATGTCCTGCAAAGACAAGAAAATAGGCCCTTCAAGGGTCCACAAATCACATGTATCATGCCAAGTAAGCCACATTTAATAAGAGAACCAACCAAACATTTGCATTAAATCCATCCTTTTCAAACTAAACAAATTCTCAAAGACCTTATAAAATTTTCCAAGTTTAGGTATGGGAGGGTTGTCATGGTGGCCTATTGGGTAGGCCAATCCCCAAGTCAAGGAATTTTTACTAGGAGTACCTTCTCTAGCCCATGTAGTGAATATGAGGTGGATGGGGCTAGGTCTTTTGGGCATGGGGTTCCTGACATATCAAGGGATCATATTGTCTCATTTATGGGTGCCTTTGTGGAGGGTGTGTTGCATCCCTTCGTTTGCAATGAAACATTTTTCCAAGCTCTGTATTTTCCTTTCATTTTTTATGGTCCAAACATTGAGTGCTATGTGCAAGGAAAGAAAAAGAGAACCACAATGCCATTTGAAGTTAGAATACATTGAGTTCCATATGCACTGGAAATTAAAGGGCATCACAATGCATTCCCCCATCATGCAAGACATTTTATTCATTTTATTTTTAAAGGCCCTTCATTTTTAATGGAGAAGCATTTCATTACTCTCAGGCCCTTAGGGTGAGAATCTAAACGGATAGATTATGACTTTTGACTTTTACAATGCTAGCTACAACACCTCTGGGCCTTTAGCCCCATTCTTCCATCAAATGAGGTACAATCCCTTCTTGGGTTCAATGAACCTAATATATTAGGAAACATAGGGGAAGAGGTGTGGAAAGTAGTAAGTATGAGTAGGAATGGTACAATGACCCTTCAAGGATACCCCCGAGTAGAAACCATTATCCCGAGGGTGACCCACTCACTAGGAAACCATGTCAACCACCAAGGTGAAATAAGGAAAATGGTATAATTTCCAAGAAAATGTTCCATAATCAAGAAAGGAACCTTTGCAACATGCTTAAATACTTCGATGATTAAAGTGACACTTACCATGAGATAATACTAGTTGTCCTTTTTATACCAAGTTGGTGTTGCAGACATTACTATGTTGTTGATGATGAATGGTGATGTGTGGTGGAGAGGAGGGGCTCTGTTTGCTCAATGTGAGCTCATATAGTCACCTGGCTCTCGACATTCCATGTCTTCTACCTGCGGGCCTCGAGACATCATCTCCTTAGTTACCCCTAGGTTAAGGGGTGGTAACACAGACAATACACTTTGTAACAACAAGTGTAGTAAAATTGGACATCAAACAAAGGATTAAAACCCTCTTACAATATTTTTTTTTTCAATGAGGTAAGTGAGGTACTGCAACAAGAACCCAAAGAGAAAAAGTATGAAGGGTACCAGCTTGCAGTGGATGATTTGATATTTACAAAAGCATGTATGTGCCTAATTCAACAGAGTTGAGACACCTGATCATGGATGAATTCCATAGGAGACCTTATGTAGGTCATCCTGGTTATCAGAAAATGATAACATCAATAAGGAAATTGTACTACTGGCCAAGAATGAAGAAATACATTGTTGATTATATTGCCAAGTGTCTAGAGTGTTAGTAGGTGAAGGTTGAACAAAAACACCCCATAGGACTATTACAACCATTACCAATTCTATAATGGAAATGGGAGGTAATATCCATGGATTTTATTACTGGTTTTCCAAGGACAATTAAGAAACACAAAGAAAATATGGTAGTGGTGGATAAGCTGAGCAAGGCAACTCAATTTATTCCCATCAAATCTACTTTTAAAGCTATAGATGTTGCTCGCATTTTTATAAAGGAAATTTTCAGATTGCATTGTTTACCCAAGACCATAATTTCAGATAGGGATGCTAAGTTCACTTTGAATTTTTGGAAAAGATTGTTTGCAGGTTTAGGAATGTAGTCAGTGTTTAACACAACCTACCATCCTCAAACAAATGGTCATAATTAAAGGGTGAAAAAAGTGTTGGAAGGCATGTTGAGGATGCATGGTATGCATCAACCCAAGAAATGGGAGGAATATCTACCCCTAATAGAGTTTTCCTATAACAATGGTCATCAAGAATCATTGAATATGAACCCATTTAAGGTTATGTATGGAAGCAAGTGAAAATTTCCAATCATTTGGGACAATCCATTGGACAAGATCACACATGGACTAGAATTTCTTAAAGAAATGGAGTAGAAAATGATTGGGATAAGGTAGAATTTAAAGGTAGCTCAGGATAGGAAAAAGTGTTATGTAGACAACAAAAGAAAACACATAGAGTTCAAGGTGGGAGATCGTGTGTATCTTAGGGTGAAGCCCAATAATATCTCTCTAAGGATGGGGAGTAGTGCTAAGTTAGCACCCTAATATTGTGGGCTATTTGAAGTCCTTGAAAGAGTGGGACCAATAGTGTATAGAATTGCCTTGGAACCTATTGTTAGAGCTCACAATGTGTTCCATGTATTATTATTAAAGAAGTATGTTCATGATTCTAATCATGTTATTGATTGGACTGTGATACATGTGGAACCAGAGGGAGAATTCCATCCCAAACCTCAATGCATCCTAGACAAGAGAGAAACAATGCTCCAAAATCGAGTCATCATGCAGGTCAAGGTGTAATGGAAGCACTTTGCAGTAGATGAGGCTACATGGGAACTGTAAGATGCCATGAGAGTGGCATTACCCATTTTTGTTTTTTATATGAGTTGTACATATGTGGTGTTTTAAACATTGAGGATGATGTTTCCTTAAGGGGGAGGGGAATGTAACACCTTGTTTCCCTCCATGACTACAATTATGTTAAGACTTCATGTAATGTGATTATGAAGAATGTAATTATGTTATGATTAATAAAACACCATAAAACTGAATGAGAAGGAAAGAGCCTTGAGTACTATCCATGATACCACATGTGGGACTGGTGAGGTGGAATTGAGAAGTTTCAATGAAGAGAATAGGAATCTTGCTCAACATTCCATCCTACACCTACAAAATTGAATACATCACTTGCCAATGTACCTAAAATTCATAGAGCCACGTGACCAGTTATGGAGATTAGGATTAGTGGTTGAAGCAATTATAACTTTTGACAAGATTTGGTGCTTGAAGAAATAAAGGGCCATCTGAAACTTGATAGGATAATGTACCTAGATTTCTCCTTTGAACTCGAGACCTTGATTGGAGGGATACATCTAAAAACAGGCCACCATGATCTTGAGGAATGGGTGGAAAAAGAAACCAAAGGTGGAAAAACATCATGTAGATTTTGGTTGAGAAGAACGCGAAGGATCACGGTTCACAAACATATAGGTAAATTTGGAGAGGAATAGCGTGAGAACCAATGCGTAGATGCCCAACAAAAGGATTCTCACATAGACCCATAGAGAACATAGTGAGCTACAGAATCATAAATGGAGGGTGCAATGAGAGGGAGATTTACATGCATGGTTTTGGGAAGCAAAACAATTGGGAAGTTGTCCTTGAGGAAAATAGGAAACTTACCCAAGAGATTAATGGTCACCCTTGAATAGAGAATACCTAGATCTATATTGAAGCAATAGAGGACTGTAGCTTGGTACTTGTTGGAAAGAAACTGACACTGGTAAGGGGAGGTCATTGAGGAACTGTGTAGTAGAGAAGGGACTCCCTTGCGTAGAGGAAACCTAGTTGGGAAGGTGTTTGATAAACCCATGGATGTCCCGAGCTCAATGGGTAGAGGGAAAATTCTGTTGCTACAAGTTGAGTGAAAGAGAGTAACCTTCCTGAACCATTTAATCAATTTGGAAGTCGGATAAATTAGTCCCCTTATGGTATCATGGCTTAGCACATGGGTGACATGCTGTAGAGAGACATTGTGCAAAATGTCCTATGGTTGGGAGGAAAGGCTTCCTCTCTCAGTTAGTGGGCTTCTTATAGCCTTTGCTGAACATCCAAGTGTTGTATCTTTTTGTTTCTGATGTATGCTTGGTGATGCATATATATGATTTATTGTTTATAGGTTGAATGTGGATAAATGAAAGAATGGTTGAATTCCTAAGTAAAATGGATTTTGTATGATCATTTTCATTAACAAGTAAGGTAAATGTGATTGATTAAGTGAGTGGTGTTAATATTTGGCATGACCCTATGAAGCTGAAATCCTTTGAATGGAAATATTGTAAGATATAAATATTCCTTGGGAGAAAGGTAGCAGAGTTCCCCTGACCCCTTGGCAATATTTGTGTGGTTGTAGGAACCCTCGTTTTTCCCGGGGAAGTCTTGTTTTGAAACGAAAATCTTGTAGGATATGAAACATCATGGGAAGATTGGAAGTGAAGTGATCAAATTCCTGGGAAGGTATTTGTGTAGTTTTAGGGAGCTTTAACCTGGATAAATCCCCTGCTTTTGAATGGAAAGTTTGTATGATGTAAATATTCAACTAGGAATTGAAGTGGAAGTGCCTTAGCCAATTTTAGAGTGAAGGAGAGATCCCAATAAATTCTAGAAGAGAATTAGTAGATGATCTTGAAGAGACCTTGAATGGTCAAGTCCTTAATTAGACTGTTACCCTAAAGAAAATCCATATTTTGAGTCAGGAGGATTTACAATCTTTGATTCGGTGTAGTGAGAATATCTTGACTGTAGATCACAAGATGGGGACATAAGAGTGTTGTAGGAAAATTCCCCTGTGGACAGGTGAATGACCTCTTGGATTCTAGACCCCTATACCAAGACATAAAACATGCTAACATTGGACACTAAAATTCCTTTGAATCTAACTAACTAATCATAAAGCGAAGGGTAAGGAAGAAAGTGTGATGCACCTTATTCCAATGTTTTTCCTCGCTACTCCAACTTGAGCTTGATCTTCGAGCTCCTTAGCACTGCTTGACACTTGCAATGCAATGGAGAATGAGACAAAGAAATCCTACTCTACTCTATAATATTAGTCCAATCAAATCCATCTATAAGACAAACATATGTAAAGAGACATAGGTTAGAAGGAAATAGGCCAAGTAATATATTAATGAGAATTCTTAAAGAAATACTTACATACTGTAGATGCAGTTGCAACAACTTTCCCAATTCCTCCTCGTCCAACCCTTTCACAAAGATCCCAAAATCATAGGTTTGATATCCTAAATATTTCTCCCAAGACCATGGGTTTGATAGCTCAAATCTCTACTCCATCCCTTCTCCATGGAAAGCCCTCATTATATAGGATTTGGAGGCTTAACCACCATGGATAGGATAACTCATTAGATCCACTAAAAAGGGATTTGAAAGATATTTAGGGAGAAAACATCTCTTAAGGATTTTAGGGAGGAAATATATCTCAAGGATTTTAAGGAGGAAATATTTCAACCATCCATAAGATCCTCCACCTTCCCTAAAAAAATAGGAAACCAAATGTGAGGTGGATTCTCAGACTTAATTAGATTCTTTTTCATGAATATAAATAATAATTCATGTGCACTTAGTATTTTTTCCTTCAAGTAATATATCCCTCCTCCACGTTGACTAGGGATTGAGACATAGGTTATTCCATGGTGTCAAGGTGTATGATACACTTATATGACACTTACGACACTTAGGGTGAGGTACCTAGGTGTGAAAATTTCATGTGTAACATAATACCCCCTAAATTGTGAGGTCATAAGAGAGAATGATGGCCGAAACACTTTACAAATCTTTAATGCAAGGGAGTAGAGTTGGAGAACCTAGAAGAAGTTGAAAACAACAATAAAAAAATATTAATATATTTTCCATCTCTGAGGTAGGCATACCTATGCTCGGAATACGAGATGACTCAAAGCACGACTACCGACCAATACACTGTGGATCCATGAAAAATATTGATTAAGGATATGGCCACCAAAGATACAATGTGGATCCATACCTCCATGACATGAACTGCTCATAGCCATGAAAAATACATAGTGGAGCTACAAGATGATAAAACATAGTCACATACCAATACAATGTGGATATATGTGACAATCTATACATCAACATGCTCAAATGATCTCCTTTCTCAACCTGGGAAAATAAGGTATTAGAGTGAACGCTCAACCCAGGGTCTTCGTCCCAATACTGATGTGGTACGAATCTGGCCATGTGAATAAATGTTTTGATGTCAAGCATGGTAGAAACCACTTAATTACCGGTCATTGAGGTAAACCGTTAACAAGTGTGAGGAAAATCACCAATGATGTCAATGACTCCCAAGGTAGTAATTTATTTTGAGTTTGTTGTCCAAAATCTTAGAAAATTAAAAAAAAAAAAAAAACAATATTTTGAAAAGTTGTTGAAATTTTGCATTAAGTAAAAGTTTTTGTTTCCATATTTTTTGTTCATTTTTGCTTTCATATTTTACACATCATCAGTTTCACTTTCATACCCCTTGACGTAAGAAAAATCTATAAAATTAATGCTAAATCTAAAATTTACTAGACTTTTATGTTTGTAGAGTTCACCAACTAGTTCAGGATTAGGGCCTTGGATTAGGTTGGAGAGGAAACTCTTCAAGGATTTTTAAAATCAAACACTAGAGTCTGAGTTAAGGAGTGTCTAAGTCCAGTATCATGAAATTTATCTGAGACCCCCCTCTAACACAGGGGATAAACAAGAGGTTGCATGTAGAAAGGTAGCGGAGATAACCCCTCCAAAGCTAGACCAATCGTAGTGGAGAACACATATAGAGGGCTTGTTTTGGGATTCCGTCGATTACATTTTCCACGGGGCTTCATGGGTCTCGAATCCGTTCGAGGTCCTCAGTTGTCTTTCAGACCACTTTCTTTCGATACCCTTGACATGTTTCAAGCTCGATACCCTACTCATTGTGGTCTACCCGACTTTCGACTGTACCCGCCTGGTGATTATTCGCGCGCTGGAAACCTAGTTGCCTATATTTTTTAGAGACATACACAGGTGAATATGGGGTTATACCATGGTACCTAGGATAGACATCGGGCCACGCTTTTCATAATATACTTGGAGGGTGCTTCCGTGTTTGAGTTTCACTTGCACCGGTAAGTTGCTCTAGTGTTGGTTGTTGTAATTGTTCTTCCAATTAATTTAGTGTTTGCCTGTCTTATCTTCTAGGGATTTTTTTAGTGTGTGTTACTTTTGAACATTTAAACTACCCTAGTGTGTCTTTTATCTTCTCACACAGTGGAGGATCGTGATCTCCACTTGTCACGAAGGCTTCTTGGCCTACCGTCGGTTACACTGGAGCCACCCCTGCCACCATTAAGGCAAAAGCTAGACCAACAAGGGCCTTTTGAAGGGACCGGGTTACAAGCAATTATGCCCAAACAACATCTGGAGGAATCAACCATTTTGGACCTTGAAGCAACCACTCTTGGCCCAGTTGAAACCCCAACCACTGATTTATTGGCACCTTTCATCGTACCAATTCAATTTTATGAGCGCCAGATAGTGTTGCACATAGCAATGGAAACAAATTCTATTACTCCTTCTAGGAATTCTTCAATTCCCACCACGGTTGTCACCACAGGAAAGTTTTCACCTCCTAACCCACTGTCATCAGTTTGAGCCACCATGGTCTTGACCACTTCTACATCTCACAGTGGTCCGATCCCATCTTTGGCAGCAACCACAACCCCTTTCACACCAAGTGCGACAGGCCCTCCGTTCTCATACTGGATGCCTAGTTTGGGTATAAGTCCTGTACTTTCCTACTCCACTTTACAGAATTTATGTCTAGGGGTAGGGAGCTCTAGTGCTCCTCTGCAAGGTCACATTGGGGGCACTCCTACTCCTTTTAACGCTTTCCCTTATGGAGGAGGTCATATCCCTCCTTTGTCCCCTTCACTTGGTGGCTTGCATCAACAGACCATCGGGCAACCTACTTACCATAGTTTATTTGGAGCAGGGAGTCAAGGAACACCTTCACATAACATGCAGGTAGGTTTGAAACTGTTTTTTTTTTGCCAGAACATTTGGTAATAATGCCTTCTCATCAGCCACCTTCCTGACTGAGGGCAATCCTAGTTTTGGACAATCTATTCCTATACAGGGTACTATTCCTGCACAGGGGGCAAACCTAGGAACTTCTTCCGCATCAAGACCTTGTAATTCTGGACAGGGATCCATTCTCTCATTTGGAATGTCGATCTGGGGTAATTCTTTCCATAATCACTGGAACCCTAGACAAACTACTATGCCCATCCCCAATGGATCAACATGGGGAAACCCTTCCCAGAGTCCTTCAAATATACTGCATGCCCAACCATCTATATCCTATTTGGGAAATCAGTCGATGATGTCTCCACATATACAAAATCCATACGCTAGCCAGGGCCATGGTTTCTACCAAAATCTAGGCCAGCAGCCAAACTTTTCCTAGCAACCTGGTGCCAGTTAAACTCCAGGCCCCTTTTTCCCAGGTTATCACCAACAACCCAAACTACCCTTCCTGGCGACTTTGCACTTGCCTGATTTGACAAGGTTGTTGAATGACCCCATTTGTCATGATCTGCGTTGGCCTCCTATGTCGATGAAGTTTCCTTCTGACATTCCAAATTTCAAAGCCAAGCCTAATGAAGATCCAAGAGATCATGTGACTACCTTCCATCTTTGGTGCTCATCCAACTCATTGAAATATGACTCCGTATAGTTGCAATTGTTTCAACGTACTCTCATTGAGAGTGCTACGAAATGGTACATTGAGCTCGATCGCTCAAGATACTCTTCTTTCGGTGAGATGGAAATGGATTTCCTAAACCATTTCCAGTTACCTGTGAGATACAACGCTGGCAAAAAGCTATTGGAAAATTTCAAACAGATGACAGTGGACCATATATCTGATCACATCTGAGAATGGAGACGCTGGAAGAGTCTTATTAAGGTGCCAGTCCCACCAACATTCATTCTTGAGTGGTTCCTTAAGTCTTTGGTCTCGCAGTTATCCAAAGAAATCGCAACGTCGGGTGTATTCTCTGAAGAAGACGCCATCATGAGAGCTCAACAATTTGAGCTCATATATTCTTAGTCTGGTTTATTATACAACATCTTTCCAAATGTCCCATGCTCAATACTGGATAAAACTAGACAGAGAGTCGGACCACATGCCGATGGTATTGTTGGTTCAACACAAACAAAGCCCGCTGAACAATTGATGAAGTAGTTGCAGCAATTATCTATACAACACACAACGGCCAGCCAAACCACTACTTTGGCTACTCCCCCTACCAAAACATCGGAAGTACACACAGTGCAATCGACTAACCCAAAGGCCACCCAGTAGCCGGAAGGAAAGAAAAAACAATGAAAGAAGGGTAAGGGCGATAGAAAACCTATCGATAATGTTGGCAGGGACAACACTGAAAAATGGAAGGCGAAGTATCCATGCAACTTGTGCACGGAATACCACTCGACCCATCTATGTCCTCGACTTGTAGAGGTCCAAAAATTTGTCACACAACAACAACAGGCGGTGTTTACCAATCCATTTCAACATGGGAAAAATCTAACTCAAGCCTCTACAAGCACATAAGGGGGCAGCCAGGAACCCTGTCCACCTCCAAACAACCCCGCATCCGCGAAAATATATATGGTTAGGGGTGATGCTTTTATATTGACTAGAGTGCACGACTATAGTAAACCAAGCTCTTTTGAGAAGGGTTAAGAAGCTGACCTCCCATCTCTTCCTCTACGGATTAAGAATACATTGGGAGAAACAATGACATGCATTCCCAAAGGTGCATTTAAAAAATCTTCTCATAACCCAAACGCAAGGGCCACCCAAAACTACTCTGTGGTGGAGGATTTATCACAAACCCCTTGTGCGATGTACGCTTTGGAGGTCCTCCAAAGCTGTCCTTCCCAAAGGAAAGCCTTGTTAACCGCTTTAGTATCTACCGAGACTTGTAATCTGGGTACAATCATGCTGGATACAACTGACTTAAAACCTCGTCTACCTTACCATGTATCATTTCAGATAGTAGTGGCTTATCCCACGAAAATTTTTACTCAGAATATCTTCCACACGGTGGTCGATGAGGGAACCTCGACATGTGTTATGTCATTGGCATGTTGGAAGGCCATTGGCCAGCCCGTTTTGTCTCCATCACCTACTCTCCTCACCACTTTTGATGGTTGTTTGTTCCGACCACATGGTATCGTTCCTTCTTTTCCTGTGCAGTTAGGAGGGAAGACCGTGTGTGTCGAAGTAGAGGTAGTCGATTCTCCCCTAAACTATATAACCTCTTGTTAGGAAGGATTTGGACATATGCTATGAAAGCTGTGGTTGCTAAAGTTTTTCGGGTCTTGTTGTTTCCACACGAGGGTTGGATAGTGACCATCGATCATTTGTCCTTCTCTAGACCTGACCCTGCTTTGGGGGCATCCACGGTCCCGATGATTGATAATCCTCAACCAGGTGTTGTCAACGTAGGGGTTGGTTTGTGCCCATCTTTGATGGGTACGTTTGATTACCCGCCCCCTCAAGGTGATATCAAGTTTATATCCAATCACCATAAGGTTGAGATTTTTCAAGTTCCATCATTCTGCACGACTTACTTCAACGATCCGTGGACACTTCCTTCCCTATCGGCCACGATGGATGGGACAAGACACCCGGGCATGTCCATGCCCTTATCCGCAGCTGAAGTAGCATACTCTTTAGTCCAACAAACTTCAACCCACATTGATCCAGCTCCTGCACAAGAGTTAGATCCACTTCTAGAGCCTGTTTGGGCTCAGGGTTCTCTCTCTCACACTGATTCATTGGACTTAGTATTGCCCTCTGATGAAGCAATAATTGAAGCAATGACTAGTCCGGATAAACCCTGGGACGATCTTCATCATAGATCATACTTCCTCCCAGAGTTAAGCCGAATTGAAGTGGGAGAATTCACGGTGACCATGATGGGAGAGCGGTCTTGTCCTATTAATACCTTAGCTACACACGAGGTTTATGCTGAGGGTAATATGGAAACTATCGCTGAAACCTTACCGATCAATATCTCCCAAAACCCTGGCATCGTGGAGAATGTCTTCGTTGTAGCGAATTTCTCCCCCGAAGAGATTCAAATCTACACATATCTTTTCAAAGAATTCTGCGACGTTTTTGCTTGGTCTTACGAGGAAATGCTAGGCATCGATCCAAGAATAGTTGAACATGAAATCACAACGTATCCTGATGCCAAGCTGGTTCGACAGAAGCTTCGTCTAGTTAATCCTAAGAAAGCAACAACCATTAAGGTTGAGGTTGAGAAATTGTTAAAAGCCGAGTTTATATATCCTATCCATTTGACCCAATGGGTGTCAAACCCTGTGCCAGTCAATAAAAAACAAGGCACGATTCATGTATGTACCGACTTCCATGATTTGAATAAGGCATGTCCCAAAGATAATTTTCCCACACCATTCATCGACCAGATCATTGATGAATGTGTGGGTTGTGAAGCCTTTTCTTTCATGGACGGTTTTTTGGGATATAACCAAATTCAAATCAAACCCGAAGACCAACACAAAATGACATTCATCTGCCTGTGGGGTGCATTCGCATATCGTAAAATGCCTTTTGGTCTCAAAAATGTTGGAGCCAACTTTCAGCGGGCCATGTCTTTTTCTTTTCATGACCTCAAGCATTTAGTCGAGGCTTATCTAGATGATTTAGCATCACAATCTCGCAAGAGAACGAATCATCCCACACACCTCCGACTTATATTCGAATGTTGTCACTACTTTCGAATTCGCTTGAATCCGAACAAGTGCAACTTCTACGTAACGTCAGGACAATTGTTAGGTTTCATAGTATCAACAACAGGGATCATGGTCGATCCTCTCAAGGTTGAGGAAATAATTTAGTTGACCCCCCCATGCACAATCCTTCAACTTCAGAGTCTACAAGGCAAGGAAATTTTTTTATGATGCTTCATCGCCAACTATGCCAAAATCACCAAGGGATTTATGCGCTTACTGAAGAAAGACGTTCCCTTTTACTGGGATGATGTGGCTCAACACTCTTTCGATGCATTGAAACATGCCATCACAACTGCACCTCTGCTTCGACCACCTAACTATAAAAAATATTTCTTATTATATCTAGCTGCAACAACGTCAACCATTGGCATGGTCTTAGTTCAGGAAGATGACTTGTTCGTAGAATACGTGATCTATTACCTAGCCGAGGCCTCATAGGACCAGGACTTAATTATTCTCACATCAAAAAACTTGCGTTGGCAGTAGTTCATGCTATTCAACGGTTCCGTCATTATGTTCTGTTTCGTAAGACCACCGTCATTGATGTCATGAATCCATTCCAGTACATGTTGACATGACGGGTAATAGGCAGAAAAATCAGTAGATGGATAGTCATCCTCCAAGAATTTGACTTAGAATTCATTTCAGCAAAGTCCAAAAAGTCACTGGTCTTCACAGAACTTATTTTGGAACTTCCGGTTGAGTCAAGTGACGTTGTGCCTGAAGAATCGCCTATCCGCGGAGATATGTTTTTAATCACATCTTCAGATACCTAGTACGGAGATATACTTATCTATCTTCAGACTTTGAAGTTCCCCACCACTACTTCTCGCGATGAGCATCGACGCATACGCCATCAGGCTAAGAATTATCTCATAATTGATGAAATGTTGTATCGAAGAGGTGTAGATTTCATCTTACGTCGATGTCTCACTCATGAGGAAGCAGTTATCGTGATTAATGATTGCCATATGGGATCTTATGGCGGTCATTTGTTTGGGTTGGCAACAACCCAAAAGATTCTACGAGCAGGTTACTTTTGGTCGACACTTATCAAAGATTGTATCGAATCGGTCAAGAAGTGCCATCCGTGCCAAATCTTCTCTCGGAAGATGAGGGCACATCTCGCTCCCATGTTTCCTATCATCATTGTTGGTCCCTTCACCAAGTGGGGGATTTATTACACTACTTGCAACCCTCCTTCAGCAAGGGGGCACTGCTATATCATCGTAGTTGTAGACTACTTCACAAAGTGGGTCGAAGCTATGCCAACGTTTAAAGATGATGGAGAGACTACAACTCTTTTTTTATTCAATCAGATAATAGCAAGGTTCGGCGTCCCGAGGGAGATTGCCACTAACCATGGTAGTCACTTTCAGAACCAAATGATGACCGCGTTAACATCAAATCTTGGGTTATGGAAAGAACATTCATCACCCTACTACCCCCAAGAAAATGGGCAGGTGTAAGCTGTAAACAAAACTCTTAAGACCATTCTACAACGAACTATCAACTTAGCCAAGTCAAATTGGCATTTGATGTTATACTCGGCATTATGGGCCTACCGAACATCTGTTAAGAGTGCAACCGGATTCTCACCTTTTCAACTCGTTTACGGGCTGGAGGCAGTCTTTCTCATCGAATGTCAGATCTCGTCTCTAAAGTTGGCAGTACAATTATTGCTAGACACTTCTCCACTTGAAGAATGGTTAGTATACCTTGAGAAGCGTCGTGATGTGGCCCTGACCAATGAGGCTCACAAACATAAGGTCAAGTGTCAATATGATAGGCCCATTTGTCCTCGGATTTTTTCTGAAGGCGACCTTGTCCTGGTCTACGACCAAGATAAGGACTCCCTGGGGGCAGGAAAATTCAAACCCATGTGGTTCGGACCTTTCATCATAAAAGAGGTTTTAAAAAAGGGTGCTTATCGTCTGGTTTATTTTGAAGGGAATGCTTTGGCGGAGCCAAGAAACAGGCTCTACCTCAAGAAGTATTATTCATAGGCAGGTCACTGTGGGTAAACTTTTTGTAACATATGTATAGTCTTTGTACTATCACTTTTTAGTTTCTTTTAGTGTTATGGACGTGTCGTTGATATCATCTTTCATCACTGTGGCAGATGTCAAGTGATTCTGAAGTGTTTGTTGGGTATGCAGACGGGGTTAGTTGGCACATTCAGAGGCTTGCCTCCGTAGCTTGGGTAATCTTTACACCTCAAGGCCAGTTATTATCTTCCGGAGGGATATGCTTAGGTGACGCAAAAAATAATGTTGTCGAGTATAGTGCAGTTATTAAGTTACTTCGTGACGCTTTGTCATTGGGTATCTCTCATCTCCGGGTCTATCTCGATGCTCAACTGGTTGTGTCTCAGTTAAACAGAGTGTATCGAGTTCATGATCCAACTTTACACCGACGATTCCTTAGGGTACGTCTCTTAGAACGGAACTTTGATTATATTACATATTTTCATGTTCCTAGGAGGTTAAATCAAGTTACAGATACTCTAGCCAATCAAATTTTAGATTGGCATTTTTCACACATATGAAAGAACATTGACATAAGCATGTAAATACATTTTTGCACACATGATCCATAAGACACAAAAGACCAAAAAACCATATATAATATCATAAAGTAACCAAAGGACATAGATGGACGCAAACATCTCAAAAAATAGGATCGATAACGAGTCACAGGGATTATGCCCCTCAAAAAATATATACAAGTAGTGCTTGTGGCACGTCAAAATGTCTAGCTAAAGTCAGGGCCTGTGGGCCTGGTTATACTTGTCCACAGCATTGGCTAAACACCGAAACAAATGGACCCATGTTTGTGGTGCCCCCACTACATGAGGCTGCATAGATGGTGGCAAGTCCTCAATCTCTTCCATCGGGACCATGCGTGTGAGCGCAGTGAAGTTATGCTCAACCCGTCTCAATACCCTCTCACCCTCCCTGGATGGAAGATCTCCTGCTACTGCTGGTTCCCCAGTGATGGCAGGTTTAGCCCCTGGTCGAGGATGACACCTGTTCCTCACATAGTCAGTAGGTCGCACTGGTCCCATGTCTGCACACAATGAAAACATATCCATCAAATACTATGGCATAACAAAAAAATGATACATATATCAAAACAACAAAAAAATTACATATACAAAAATAAAATAAAAACTACAAAGGTGGAGACTTACCCATCTCCCCTTGCACCTCACCAGGAGGTACTGGTATCTCCCGGTCTCTCGAAAAATCAATCCCGGCATAGGGGCAGTCCTCTATAATCGGGATCTGTCATGACAACCATGCAAAAAAATCATCATCGAAGGACTCATTGGTCCTTCCACCACCATGTTGCGGCAGTAGTATTCCCCATCTACACATAGAAAGAAGAGAGGTCTGGTGTCCTCGTACCATTACTTGAGGACTAAAACTCATAACTCTCTCAAAAAAGAACGAACACAAAATGGTCCCGAACCCGAAGTTCCTATGTGTCCGCAAACTTCAATCTGTTAACTGCCTCTTCATGCAATCAAGCAAGGTGGTACTCCAATCAAAAACTTGTGCATTTAAGAACTGGACTGCACAGTTCATCTGTGCGTGGGATGCCTGATGTAGAGTTGCAGAACCATTAATTCACCCAATAAGCAATACTATCGCCTATAGCAATAGGTTAGTGATCTTTCTTATAGGCACCTATGTGCTCACGCAGTCTGTATCAGCTACACAATATAGACCTATCAATTTCGCTATGTTATGCGACCCTGCAGGAAAAGTCCAGAAATTGACTGGTTCCCCTCTCCTAGAGAGGCCAGTCAAAAAGTAAATGTCCTYGACCATGGGCACTTGTGACTGCCCCTCTAACATGAATGGCTCTGCATCCGGATGCCAATAGTCAACCAAGGCATTCAATAGCCTAGGTTGTGCCCGCATGAAAGGACATAGAAAAAACTTGAGTAACCCACACTGCATCAATGTAGCCACAGCATTGGGGTCTTCCCCGACCAACTCATTCACCTCTTCGTGCTCTCTTTCTCTCCAATGGACATACATCCTGCAAAACAAAAAGGTTTAGGAGAGTTAAACCCTTGCTTTTTGTGTCTTTAGCATTAAATAAGGGGGCCCACATGTGTTGTATTGGTGACAGTCGCATGTACACATGGGCAGAGTTTACTCTTCCCGAATGTACACGCGGCCTATCCTGAGACAACCCGTGTGGACCTAGGGCTGACCTTTTAAAGGTCGACGCCCCCCTAAAAAATGAAACCCAATGCATAAATAAAGACATGAAATGCAAGATAAGGAAGTTTGTACTTACTTGGTCCAGACAGAAGTTCGTTTCGTCCAGTGTAGCTCCTGGAATCACTACTTTAATCAAAGGGGGTCTTTTGGCTCCAGAGTCAATTTCCAAATCAACAATAGTGATAATGAGCTGCCAACCTCTATTTATAGACTTTTTGGCCTCTTTTTGTCACTTTTTTGGCCTCCCTTATCATTTTCTTTATACCGAAAGCCATTTAGTTTGATTCAGGAGTTGCATAGGAGGGAATTGATCGAGTATTGGGACCGTTTTTTTTTAGTTTTGAGTATTTTTCTACGGTCCATGGAAAAAAAATTCGACGATCAACTTGAACATATAGGTTAGATTTCTACCCTGATTTTTTTATCTCGTTGTCTTTTTCCTTTACCATAGGATCGATCCCATCAAGTTGTGACACAGAACCATCATCTATGCTTTAGAAGTGTCGCAACTTGGTGGTAGAGCTTATCGGAACATGAATGTTCTAGCTAGATCCTGGTTGCATTATGGTATTCATGCTACCCCTAAAAACACTGTAGTCTCGAGAGTCCTTGTAGTTTTTCCTGAATACGATTTTGAGCCTCATTTGCATGATTCTTCTTCACTCTTGACCTCACCCTTAGGACTCCCAAAAAATAACAGGTCTTCTTTTAAGCCCTTTTCAGACCCTCTAAATATGAAAATATTGTCGAGCGATCTTATGGCTTTTCACGCTCGTTAAACTGAAATTTGAAGTCACGTCTGTCCGGCGGTAGTTTACCCCTTTTTCGGTCTGGATGGTCAACTATACAAACAGAGGTATACTCTATGGAACTTCATCTCTATAGAAGAGTACTCTCAGGTATAATTTTATCCCTTTTTCGGGCCTGAGGGACTAAACTTACAAAGAAGGAACCCCCACAGAGTCCATAGTTAAGCTCTTTTCAGACTCCATAAAATTGAAAAGATCGTCGAGTGACCTTATTCTTTCACACTCGTTAAACTGGTCCAGAAGAAAATTCCTAATGGAGTCCATGGTTAAGATTTTTTCAGACTCCTTAAAAATGAAAAAATGGCCAAGTGATCTTGTCCTTGTCACACTCGTTAAAATGGTTTTGAATAGACATCTTGTCGGTGCTAGTTTACCCCTTTTTTGAACCGACCAGACTATCTTTGAAAAAGGAACCCCAATGGAGTCTCCTTTTATGTTTTTTCAAACTCTCTAAATATGAAAAACCACCGAGCTTACCTTCTCTGGGCTCGTTAAGCTTACATTGAAGGATGTTACCATTGTGTGTTTTGTTAACCGCATTTGCATACCTTGTATGCCATCCTTGTAATAATTTGCTTCTGCGTCTTAACACCTTTGGCCCCTAGAGGATTTTTCCTGAGTATCATTCTAATAGAACATCAGTCTTGTCCTTGTGCCTTGAACTTGTATGTTTGCAACACTCGTTCCTCCATTGTAACGTAACATTCCTTTATTCTTTTTCTCACCATTATCGAAAAAAGACCAAAAAAAATCAAATATACCCCAAAAAGAGGAAGGGAAAAGTGTTTTCTTTATTGGTAGCATAATGAGTCGCCCTTGAATAAAGCACATCTGTCTGTTTTTTCATCAAACTATGGGATGTAGTATGGTCTTAGGAAGTTGTTCTCGCTATATAGAGTTGTTTCCTCCATCGTTTGGTTATCCTTCCAAACATATGGAGAATTTGCATTGCCTCCTGCTTCGTAGACTTATGATTAATTCCATGTTGCCTGAGTCTCATCATTTGTTGTGCTATTGTCCAAGGGAAGTTTGTCACCAAGCCTGAGTTGACCCCTTTGCAATTTGTCTCCTGCCCTCATACCCGGCCATCCTGAATGTCTAATCAAGTCCTTGTTCGAAATCAACGAAGCCTTCAGTCTGATCATCAAGATTATCTAGTCCATGACTGACGAGCCGTCGAAGACCTCTGGATAGTGCAGTCGTACACTCATATTACACTCCTACCCAAGTTTTGAAGATTTTGAAGTTGTTTCTTGAGCTCTGAAGATCTCATCTCCAGTCATCAAGCCGTATCAGCTTCTAGAAGATGGATACTCTATATGTAAATCTTTTCGATTTCGAGATGTAGCTCCGTTGTGTATTGTTCATGGCTACTCTTTATATAATTATATGGCATGGATATACAGTGTATTTGATTGGTATCCATGATTCTATTTTGTCCTGAGCATGGGTATGCCTGCCTCCGTGAGACATTTGTTATTTTTCAAATGGCGCCTCCCAGTTCCTGATTCTTGGGCTCAATCGTTCATCACATCAGTAAAGATTGGTAATGTATTTTGGCCATCAGATTCTCTTCTGACCTCACACATTAGGGGGCATCTGTTATAACCCTAAATTGCACCATACATGCTTACCTGGCATCAGGCCATCTCAGATCCCTTCTTTTCCAAAGCATTGCTCAACAAATCTTTAAAAATCCTCTTTTATAAAGGCCCATGCGCCCTACTCCATTACTGCACGTGTGTACACACTAGCTGACCTCAAACAACCCGTGTGGACTGACAAAAGCATGAAAAAAGGAAAGTTATCAACGGAACACACAACTCTGGGTGATTTAACTAAAACTCTCGGCCATGCATGGCCGAGGGTTCGTCCAAATACCTATCTTCTTCTAACCTATAAAAGAAGGGATAGGGGTCCCATTTGGAGGAGGAAAAATATAGAAAAGAAACTATGCCCATTTGCATATTCCCATTGTCCCAACCCTTTAGCCATCCTTATGCCAGAAGAGAGATAAAGCAAAGAAGTTGGAGGACAGTTGAAGAGGAGCCCAAGATCAGGTTCACAGAGTGGTGGTCGGTCTCGACTTTTTGTAAGTTGACTCATTCAAAGTAATAAAGAAAATTCTTTTCCCATCCCAATTCATAAGTTATTCATAATTTTTTAAGTACATATTTGAATTTCTAACCTGTTAGTCTATAGGTGAGATGCATGTATAGTTGTTGCTTTTCTTGTATGCAGGTTAGCGTTGGAAAGGAGAACTGCGAACAAGTGATCAAGTGCGACAAGGGATCGACATCAAATGCTTGGAAAGAGGTAGGTTGATCTAGCCATGTTTTACTGAAAAGAAGTAGGATTTAAGTCTGGGGACAAAGGTAGAAAGTAGATTTTCTCTTGGTCATATCTGCATGCAAAGCATAACCGTATTTGCTAGTCCATAAAGAGATTTCCCTCATAATAGTGGGGATCCGAAGGAATCCTCTTATGCACCTAGAAGGCCATGGCAGCCTAGGAACTAGCCCACATACCCAGATCCACCCTATTATCAACAACCACAACAGTGGAACTCACCAAGTTGGAAAAAATGGTCTACACAGTACCAACATCCTTGGCTTCAAGGATGGAGAGGAGGGTATAACCAAGGAAACCCTCAAGATCCACCTGTCCCTATGTCCAACCATCCTTATCCTTAGTTTCCACCAAATACTCTACAATTTCTGCCAGGTTTTGTTCCACCACCTTTACCTCCTATTCCACAAAAACAACCGCAACAATATCACAATGCAAGCTCCCTAAGACCGACATTATTACCAGCACAACCGGTGTCGAATCCCAATAATAAGCCCCCTCAAACTCTTCACAATTTTGAGATGCAAGCCTTCCCGACATATGTTATTACTCATGTTCCATTACAGAAGATTCAACTGAAGTCGAGAAAATTTATGGACAGGTAGAGGCCTTCAGTAGTCATTCAAAAAGAAGAGGAACAAGAAACCACCAAACAACCCACGTATGACACTAGGTGGGAAGATGTTATTATTCCTAAGGACCAAGAACCCAAGCTTCCCCAAAATTAACCTTCACAAGTTACGAAAGCCCCTCCTTATCCAAAAATATTAGTAATCGAGAAACCTACCACCCGACCAGAATTTGACATCTTAAATGAATTGAAGAATATTTGTGTCAAAATTCCCTTGCTACAAGCCATTAAGTATATTCCAATCTACAGTAAGGTAGTCAAAGAATTGTGTATTAAGAAGCCAGGTAGGAAGCATAAGGACCCTCATACAATACATTTGATAGGAGAACTTTCTTAATACATATCAGAGTAGTCGAAGCTAGAAAAATATGGGAACCCAGGAAACCCCGTAGTCACCATAACCATTAATGAGGTCTCCATTGGAAACACTCTCACAGACCTAGGGTCATCCATCAATGTTATGACCGCTACTACCTTGGATAAATTACAGTTACAACCTCTTCTTAGACCTACCCCAACCATTTTGGAATTAGCAGATAAAACTAGGGTTATACCTGAAGGAATTTTGGATGATATCATAGTTACTTTAGCCTCATGGGAATACCCAATAGACTTTATGGTCATCCACTAAAAGGATCCTACCAAAGGCCATCCCGTTATATTGGGAAGACCTTGGTTAGCCACAACCAATGCATTTATTGGTTGTAGAGAGGGATAAATGACCATCTCAAATGGACTTTCTATCCAGAAACTCACCATGTACCCTCCATCCCAACCCATCATGGAGAATGTATGGTGGCTTGAATGTCCATACGAGAACGAGTACTGGGAAGAACCTGTATTTCCAAGTGACCAGGCATGGGTACTTCAGGAGCACACAATGGAAAATGTGCTAAACCAGTTCATTTCTGCTATCACATGTGTTGATTTTCCACAATCTTTTCCCCATTTTGAGTACATGTTTGGGGAAGAATTTGAGGAACAATTGGACCCATCCATTTTGTCTTCAACATATTTTATATTTGAGATAGATGAGTCTGCCATGTCTTATAACATGCCCTAAGAGATTAGTTTAGGGAATTTTTTAGATATAAACTCTGGGCTAGATGCAAACCAACAAAAACAATTAGTAAGTATCCTTAAAGAACAAACAGGAGCATTCGCTTGGGAATAAACTGACATGAAAGGTATACACCCTGACGCATGCATCCATCACATATATACCCAGGGGGAAGTAACACCTGTTAGGAAACCCCGGAGAAGGATGAACCCAACACTCAAAGATATATAAAAGTGTAGATCCAAAAGTTATTAAATGTTGTATTTTTTTATCCCATCTCCGATAGTAAGTGGGTATCCTCGCTTGTAGTGGTTCCAAAGAAAGTGACCGGGAAATGGAGAATTTGTGTTGATTTTCGAGAACTCAACAAAGCCACTCTAAAGGATTACTTTCCTCTTCCTTTCATTGACCAAGTTTTGGATACTCTATCTGGAAATAAGTATTTCTCCTTTTTAGATGGGTACAACAGGTACAATCAAATTCTCATAGAACCCGAGGACCAGGACAAGACCACCTTTACTTGTCCTTGGGGCACCTATGCCTACAAGGTTTTACAATTTGGATTGTGTAATGCTCCTACCAAATTTAAACAAGCAGTACTAGGGATATTTGTTGATCTTATTCATGATTGTGTGGAGGTCTACATGGATGAATTCACAGTTTATGGAAACACTTACCAGGAAGCCTTAGATAACTTAGAAAAAATCCTTATCAGATGCCAAGAAATGAACCTATCTCTAAGTCATGAAAAATGTAAAATGTCGTTAACAGAAGGAGTGCTTCTAGGACATCATGTTTCATCTAAAGGGATAAAAGTCGATCCTGTAAAGATTGAGGTCATCATCAGACTTCCACCCCCCCAAAATCAGAAAGAGGTGAGAATCTTTCTTGGACATGCCGGATACTACCGGGGGTTTATTGAAAATTTTACAAAGATTGTTGCACCCATGTTTGGATTGTTAATAAAGGATGTTGATTTTGTTTGGACTAAGCAATATCAAACTGCCTTTGAAGCCCTAAAATCCAAGTTGTCTATGGCACCAGTTATTAGAGGGCCCAACTGGGCTCTCCCATTTCACATATATATTGATGCTTCTAACACCGCAATAGGAGGAGTATTAGGGGAAAAAGAGGACCAACAATCCTATGCCATTTATTTCATGAGCAAGAACTTGTCCCTTGCTGAGCTAAACTACACAGTTATTGAGAAGGAATTATTGGCAGTAGTTCATGCTATCGATAATTTTCGTCATTACATTACAAGTTATGAAGTATTTGTACATACATACCATTCCTCCATTAGATTTATCATGAATAAACCCATAACTAATGGCCAAGTGACTAGGTGGCTCCTGCAATTGCAAGAGTTTAACATCACTGTTCTCGAACGACCTGGAAAAGAGAATTTGGTAGTTGATTTTCTTTCACGAATAAAAAATGAGGATGATGATCTTCCTGTAGATGATAGATTCCCAGAAGAGCACCTTTTTTCCCTCTATGTAAATAACTTGTGGTTTGTGGATATGGAAAACTATCTGGCTACTAGGAAGTTATCGTCTCATTTGTCACCTCATGAAAAGCGTAAAATTATCACGCAAAGTGCTAATTACTCTTGGGTTGGCCATGACCTTTTTCATACAAGTCTTGATATGATTATTCATAGATGTGTCCGAGAGGATGAGGTACCAGAAATACTACGAAGTTTTCATGATGGACCATGTGGTGGCTATTTTTTTGACAATCGTACAACACATAAGGCGTTACATTCAGGTTACTATTGTCCTAGCATTTTCAAAGACGTTGCCAATTATGTGAGGAGTTGTGATAGTTTCCAAAGGATAGGAAGACCTATGTCAGCTAACGAAATGCCCTTGTGTACCCAAGTTATGATAGAACCTTTTGAAAAATGGGCCCTTGAGTTTGTAGGACCAATTTCACCCATTTCCCATAAGAAGAACTATATTTTGGTTTGTACAGAATATGTCACCAAGTGGGTAGAGGCAAAAGCCCTATTTTGGGATACAGAAAAATCTATTGTCGAATTTTTCTATGAAGACATATTTACCCTCTTTGGTGTCCCTCATAAAATTTTTACGGACCAAGGCACTCAATTCACTTCCAAGCTGATGAGAGAGATAACAGAGAAATATGGGATTAAACATTGTAAGTCTTCTCCATACCACCCACAAGCTAATGGTCAAGTAGAATCTACAAACAAAGTTTTGGAAGCTATATTAACCAATATGGTTCAATTACATCACCAATATTGCGCTGATAGGTTTCCAAAATCCTTGTGGGCATATCAGACCACCTGGAGAAACACCACCAGACATACCCCTTATGATCTAGTGTACGAGAAACAAATACTTCTACCAATAGAATTCCAAGTGACGACCTTTTGTATTGCCGCACAATTGGGATTAAACATAGATGAGGCTCAGAAACAATGAGCACTAGAATTAAATGAGTTGGATGAGATTAGGCAAGATGCCATCCAACGAACAATTTTAGTCCAAAACCAGAGGAGAAAGTGGCATGACAAGTTTATTAAGAAGAAACACTTCCAACCTGGTGATTGGGATTTGTTATTTGATTCCCGATTTAAAACCTTCAAAGGAAAACTCACCACCCGGTGGTTGGGTCCTTATGAGGTAGTCACTGTATATGACAATGGAGTTGTGAAAATCAAAACAATTGATGATGGACAAGTCTCCTTGGTAGTAAATGGACACCGACTCAAATTTTATCATAAGCCCATTTCCAAAGAAGACTTCTACAGGTCATTCCAACTGACAAGGAATGGCCTTTGTAGATGGGGAAGTCCCCCCTTGTTCTTGAATGTTTTCTGAATTTTCTACTATACATATGTAAATAGTTTTTGAATTTTGTTAATAAGCAATTCTAGACATTTTTGTAGGTATTTATTTCACCAGGAGTAGATAGTTTCAAGGAAATATAAAAGATGGATTTTTCTTCAAAACATTGTTACACTTGAACCTTGTTGTCTGCTAGGCATCAAATGAATATTGACTTGCGATAATTAGCCATATTTTTGCAAAGATGTTTATCTTCTCTTTTTCTTAAGGAATTTTAAAAAGTAGTTTCTCTTGAAAATATTCACCACTATATAATGAAGTGATACCATAACCATCAAGCTTAGAGGTATCTCATACAATTTTCCCAAGAAACTTGAGTAAGTGAGTAAGGTATATTTATTAAAAAGTAACAAGGAGGTCTGATTAGCAGTTAGTCATGGAAACATCACAATAAATTACAAAAGAAGAAAGTGAGTTGAGCCTAGAGATACCTTTCTGTTCTTTCTCAATTGTACCATCCACTACACACTAAACAACTTAATTATAACATATCTTTAGATAGGACATATCCACTTAAGTACCCCTTACATCAGGACAATCACTAAGGAATATAACAAAAAGTCATCCTCTAACATAAATACCATCCCAATTGAAAAAAAAAAAAAGTTTTCAGAGCTATCCCCTCATCTTCTTGCATAAATAAATCCTATACTAAAATCTTAAAAGATGGAGGGATAGTCTCTGAGGGTGTAAGAGGCTAACCCATCAGGCTATTGAATAGTTCTATTGGTAGTGGGTACCGGCCTGTGGTATGAATAGGTAAACCCGCCAAAGTACTAAACATGCTTGCTAGCAGTGAGGAATTCTACCTAGAGAGGATGGTAATCTGACAAAATAAATAAATAATAAATTTAAACTTGTTATGATGTACGACATTACTTGTAGACAAAGCTAACATGATGTATGGTTAAGCTAAGGTTAATGAACTCCATAAAATTTACATTGGGAACTAAATTTGAGACTATCTTGAAACTCTCTCGCCTACCTTGTCTTATCTATATGTAGGATGTTCTATCATATAGGTGGGGACATCTTCTAACCGTCTCGTTAGACCAATCTGTGAAATTTATCTCTACACTTAACAAATTGTAAATCTTCGGATGTTGGGAGAACTGACTGGTTTCCTATAGTTTTTAATGTGAGGTGTCACATTACTTAGGTGTGGGGGAGGGGTTCATGAGTTGACAAATGATCATTGTCTAGAGAAGTAAATCTTTGTAAAAAATCATGTATTATTTTCATGACACATGTTCTTACATCAGCAGTCATTTTATTTTTGAAATGCTAATCTCATGTGTGCTATAAATTGGTGTACATATCCTTAACAGACCACTTTATTGGTTTATTTTCGTTACAGGTTGTTCATTGTAGGATTGAAATTACATGCCCTATGTGAGTGGATTGAGTAATCATGGTGGAAAAATCAATAATAATAGAACACTCTGCCTCTTCTCTTAATCACTATGACTATCAAAACCATTCCAAGATTGTAGGCTATCCATTACATGACGTAAAAATGCATTTAGCATAAAGGTACCATATCGAGTGTTCTATGAAGTGTCGTATGAGGTTTCGTATGAAGTGTCATATGAGGTGTCGAACAAAGAGCCATATGACAATATACACCAATAATTGACCACAATTTCAGGTAACCAGGAATCAATGACATTTAATTGAATTAGTTTATGGCAATCAAGATTGAAGATGCAAACCTTAGACATTTTCATGATCAAATGTCCAAGTCAAAATACTTGGACATTGATCTAACTTCATATCATTAAGATTACCCCCAAAAACGATCCTTCAAATTAAAATTTTCTCACACATGGCAACTCGTGCGCGCATGTGTGCAACCAATTCTTCCCTAGGTGCATTCAAAAACGGAATTGGGTTGTACCATTATTCCAATTCACCTCTGTCATTTGCATTCGCCCCTGTTTTAAAATGCGTTCATCCTCTATTTGTTTGTTCCTCTATTCAAATTGTGCTCGGTCTCTGTTCAAATCGTGTCATTCCTTGGCCCGATCACACCTTTTCTTGGTGAATTTCTCCTTCTGACCATTCCTTCACATCATCACAATTCCCAAAAGGTATGAGACCTCTTCCTACATAGACCTTTTCACCATCCCTGAGTTTGCACAGTGCAGGGATGTATTTTTGCGCGTAGGCTAGGGGTCATTTTTATCCCACTTGCAGGGCCATGACGATGTCATGTCAATGTAATTTTCCATCGGTTTTGATGGGAAGACAACATGGGTGGGGTCTCTCACTTTTGATGTCTCAGAGGAATCCATAGCCACAGCCACAAAGATTCCAAGAGTGGGAGATAGATGTTTTAAAAACCACCAGCTGCTGCGATCAAGTTATAATAGGGTTTTTAAACCAGAATTACAGAACATCTCTAGAGTTAAAGGATACTCCAAGGAGTGGATAAAAGAGGAGTTGATCAACCCTCTCATAGTCATCACCAGGTTGATCAAATGCGAAGGTACATATTTCACCTTTAAAGCCTGTCACTTTAGATTGTTAGCTCACTTTCAGTAGAATAAACCATTGAATTTTCCCTTCTACATTTTAAAGATCTTGGAGAAGATGTCCTCTCAAGTGAGGAATAATGTAACCAACCCCCACAATAGCCTCTTTCACCATGGCCTGATCAAACTCCTTGTTTTAGCCGAAATAGAAAAAAAGGGGAAAACTTGGGATGCATTCATTTATCAATTTGCAAACCCTCACTTGACAATCAAGGCTAGAAAAAATGCATTGGATCTAAGGACTAATTTCCATCCAAACCCCCTTCTCCAAGGACTCCAAACCCTCCTACACAAGCCATTTCTTTACCGGAACAAAAATCTAAGAAACTTGTTGAAACCCCTGTAGCCTCATCAAGCAAAAAGACCAAGAAGCCTATTGTTAATCTCTAGATGCCTTCAATGTCTCTTGATCCTACACCCAAGAAGCTACAAGAACTAATTCAACAAGACTTTCCTACAGTTCCAACAAATAGGAGAGGAGCTAATTGATTTAATATAGGACCCTTTAGAAAAAGTACCTAGAGCACAAGAGGAAAACCTTATGAAAAACCCCTGACTACTTCGGACCCTATCCAAGTATCTTCTGATCTCGAAATCCCTCACAAAAGACTTAGGGAAGTGTCTGCGGATGAGTTGGAGCCTCATAAGAAAACAAAATATGAACCTACTTCTCCTCATCAACTCCCTATTACTCCTACCTCATAGATGCCTACCCCAAATCCTAAGAATGACAGACACTCTACATATTTCAAAGGATCTAAGCCTTCCTCTAAGATAATTGATCCTACTCCAGCCATTGAGAAGATACAAAAAGAGAATTTTCAACTGTTGCAACAGTTGGAAGATAGGAAGACTATGGACACACATCTTCACCATGATAATGTAGTCCTCCAAGCAAAGGTGAATTCCCTTCAAAGTTTGGTTGATGAGATGACCAAAGCCAACCACAACCTCGGGGCACAATTAAAGCAACACAAAAGGCACAAGATTAAATCTTCATGGAAAGAAGGAGAAGCTTCTAAAGCTGATCCTCGTCAGCAAGCTTAGTCATGAGGGGAAATTTCTTTTTGTTTGTAGTGGGACTTGCAAAATCTTAGGTGTGGGGGTAATGTTGGGCACATGATATGATTGATTTAATGACGTTAATTAGATCCCTTTTGGCCAAATATGTATATGCATTTTCCTGTTTTGAAGAGTTTTGAAGAGATTTTGTGTCAAATTGCTATGATTCATGCTAGGTATGCATGATTCATGTTTTATGATGGTTTTGAGTGTAATTCAACATGTTTTTATGATTCCAGGAAAGTAACTCGCATTTTGTGAGTCACAAGGAAAAATCACAGCTTTTTTTTTCATTTGGCACTCCGTCCGGTACTCCATTTGACACTTCATCCTTCACAAAAAGCATGGTCGATTTGGCGATTATCATATTGGCGACCAACGATGGGTGAATCAAAGACATGGATTTTTCTTGTGCTTGTGGCCTCCAACTATTGAGCTTCTGACAACTCGATTTGGGTTGTTATGTTGGGCGATTATTGGCTCGCCTTATTTCTAGAAGCCACCGACAGTTAGGATGCATTAAAAGCGATTTGTTGTTTTTAGAGAAGATCGACCCTTCCAGTGATCGACCTCTCAGCTTGTAAGCCTATAAATACCACCTCAATGGTCAAACAGATAGTGTTAGAGAGAAAAATACAATTCAGCTCTGTTTTCTTAGTTTCATATATATTTTGCTAAAACAGTGTAAAGACTGTGTTTTTTATTTAAATGTTAAATTCGTGTTGTTGAGCTTGCGGTTCACCTTTGAACAATATCCACGACTTGTTGGGGGGCCCACCAACAGTCTGGATGAATGTCCAAATATTTTTCTTGTGCATTGAATAGTGTAGTTCTCATTTTATTCATTTCCTGTACATGAGTTTTTCATTACGCTTATTTACTGTATAAATTGTTGTTTATAAATTAATTGTTTTAGTTTCTTTTGCAGGTTATTATGAAGGATCGTGTTAATATGCAATGAATTTTTAATTAGTAGGGATTAGATTTCGATCTTAGATACTAACCCTATGTATAATTAGATGATATCTAGGTTTTCTTTATGTTGAAATAGAGTATAAAAACGGAGTTTTTAGTTTATGATTTCCTTGACAAGGTTTCAATGGATGGATAGTTATTAGTTTTTAGCTTTCAATTA
Organism: Picea engelmannii; assembly: GCA_009831015.1. Lineage (NCBI taxonomy): Eukaryota > Viridiplantae > Streptophyta > Pinopsida > Pinales > Pinaceae > Picea > Picea engelmannii. The sequence continues at coordinate 856,712 of ML779542.1, forward strand.
TAGTTTGTCTATCTAGCTGCTACTTAGTTTTGCTTATTTAAATTGTCATTTAGTTTGCTCATTGAATTTCTTGTCATATGCTGAAATAGTATTTTATTTATGTTTTATGAGTATTTCCTCTTTTGCAATTTGAATTGTTAAAATAGAACTAATTCAGTTTACCTTATGCAATTTCCTTTTTAGATCTAGGTTGCAATTTTAATTCAAAGTTTATTATTGAGTTTAGTTTCTAGTTATGAATCTGAGTAGTATGAATTTGCTTAATTAGTATAGAATGTAATTGAATTTACTAGAATAGGGTTTTTTTTATATTGTTGATGATTAATGCATGATTGAATAATCACATGGATATGCAGAATAGTTGAGATCGCTTCTATCATGGCTAAGTTCTCATTGGATTGTCTAATTCATACTTTTCACTTTGCTATCGAATTCAATATTGAGATTATCCCTCGAGTTATCATTAATTGTTAAATTCCATCGTGATATCATAAGACATCGAAGACATAACCATCAACATTATATTTGAGTTTTCTTGCTTTTATAGATTAGAGGATAGTTTCCTTACTTTTTAGAGAATAGTCTTCTTGCTTTGGTAGATTAAAGAACAGTTTCCTTATTGTAGAATATAGAGTAGTTGTTGATGCTTTGAATTTAGTATATTAAGATTTCCTTTTATAAATTAGAAGTTATTGTGAAATTTAATTTAAGAATAGAGCTCACTTCCTTATTAGTTTGATGAGTTGTTTATTGAGTAATTTTGATTAGTTTACTTGATGTAGAAGTTATCATAGGTTAGTTAGTTGTTTTCTTTCTTGTTTACTTGCTTTAATAGGGTAGTTGCTTGCTTGTCTATTTTTTCTTTGATAGGGTAGTTGCTTGTCTATTTTACTTTCTTTTATAGGATAGTTGCTTATTAAATTTGAGTAGGTTAATTAAGGTAGTTTGTTGATTGTTATTGCTTATTAGGTAGTTTTATTTTTCTTATTGTCATGATTAAGTTAATTTGCTTTAAGTAGGGTTTTCATTTTCTTTCTTAGAACTATCCATCAATCCTTTGTTTAAACGTTACTTAGGGTACATAGTTTAAGTTTCTTAGTAGGGTTTGATCATTAGTAGTCTTTTCTTAAGTAGATTAGCCCTTAGATATCCCATTTCCTTAGTTAGACATACTACTTCTTGCCTTTCTGCCTTGGCATATATATTGCTACAACTCTAAGTTTACGTACCTCGGGCTGACAATTTAATTGAGGGGTTTTAGTGTATTTTTAGTGCATATAGAACACCCATCACTGAGCATTTTCGATAATTTTATCATTTTCGGGTTCTCCTCAGTTCCGATGTTACAGTCTTCTACATCCTCTTTGCTTGCAATAATCTTGGGGTTTTTGGCCACGTCATTTTGGTCAAACATCTTTTCCAGTGGCACTAACCCCTTCGGAATGATGTTATTTTTCAATTGTATTATGTCCCTTCCTGTGATCTGGTTCTACAAAGGATCGTCGTTATTGCATGCATTTGCGCTCCCATCTTCGTCGCAACAACACTCGTTATCAATGTTTGTGTTAGCGAACTCATCGCTCATTTGGAGAAATCTTTGTACCTGCTTGTTGTCCTCAAACACCTGTCAGTACTTGATATTATCAGGAACTGTCGGCCTTTGTTTGACTTCAATATCGTATTTATTATTTGGGAATATGGGGATTTTAAAAACCGAGGCCGAGGTGGCCAGTGCATCAACGATTTGATTTTGATCCCTTGGGATAGCATATATGTCATACTCTAAAAATTCCTCGAGGAGGTCCAGTGCCAAGTTCTTGTACGCTCTCAGCCTAGGGTGCTTTGTCTGATATATGTCTTTAACCTAGTTTATGACCAGTTCAGAGTCTTTTTGCACTGCTACCCTCTTTGAGCCTAATTCTTTCAACACCTTCATGCCTAGAATCAGTGCCTCATACGTGGCCATGTTGTTAGTGCATTTGAACGCGAGCTTGTATGAGCACAGCTTTGTGCCCATTTCAGGGGGGCTTACCCACACACCATCCCCAGCCCCTTCTTTGTTGACTGTGCCATCAAAACTCATGTTCCATGTCCCATTTTCCGAGTGGTCCTCCGAGTCGGTGCACTCTACTCCTTTCAGCACAGTTTCTTCATCGGCTGTCATGATGGTTGTCGACTCTTCTTCTTCAATACTCAGGTCATTGTAGAATATAGAAGAGCCAACCTCAGTGTCGATGGAGTATATGGGATGGTTATTTGGTTGCATCTTGCTTCGCACCATGTACTTCATAAGTAATTCTCTATACAACCATCTTTCCTAGCCAAATATCGGAATGGTGGTGTACGACATGTCCATTTGCAGAGTCCCCTTTAACTCCATAGCCCATGATCTAGATAGTAGCATGCCAAACTTAGGGGGTATGTCCACCACGACCATGTCATCAACCATGTTCTTTGAAGGAATTTGGGCCAATGACACAACCAAATCCTTAATGAGACCCAAGCACTTGAATTTCCTCGAATCAAAAGCGAAAAGGTCCTTGTAGGGTCTAGTGATATCAAAACCCAGTTCATCCATGATCACCTTTGGCATGAGGTTGTGAGATGCGTCGAAATCTAGCATGGTGTTATACTGGGTCATGTCATGAACCTTAAAACTTGCGTAGAATGGAGGTACGTCCTCAGTATCACTTGTCTCCTCAACGTGCGGACCAAACATAATAGTAGGGTGATCATCTTGGACAGTCAGAGTGTCAGGGGTCCCTCCCATTTTCAACATTTTAATCATTTTCTCTCGGTATTCACCCTTCTTGATAAGTTCATTGAAAGGGACAGAGATTTTGATTTTCTCCATTTAATGTTCAAAGTTAAAGGGAGGACATACTTTCTCTACTTCTTTTCCACCCTCTTCTCGGCTTGTTTTCAAAGTTTTCTTCGAGGCCTCCTCCTTCGAAATTATCTTTTCCATCGAATCCTTGTTCGTGTTGTCCGGCCTCGGTCGACTTGTGGAAGGGGCGTCTATCGGAGGTTTCCATATGGGATTAGTCTGTTGAGGCTCGGTAGACGCTTCCTTCCTCATGAGTTTATATTTCTTCTGAAACTGCATGATGGCATTCTGATAAACTTTTCTAAACTCTTTTGTTTCCCAGGACAACGCATCATCAGTTTCCCCAATCCATGCATCGTCTTTCTCCAGCATGAAATTGTCATTTCTGCTCATGTATCGATCATGTTTTCTCTTTGTCAAGAACAAGCACAGGTTTTTGTCATCACAACAATGCATTTGGTATTCTAACATCTGATCGAAGTCTTCATCTGTGTAGTTTTTTTGGAATGGAGGTCTTGTCTGTTGGTCGCCCTGATCTCTTTGCTCCCTCTGCCTGATCTGAGGAACTTGATCTCTCCTAAGGTTTTGATTCCTGGGCTGGGGGTCATGTTTTTCTTAAGTAGTGGGTCTTTTTCCTACAGACATATTCTCCATTAGCTTCTCCATGGTTCTCATCATTAATTCTAATTTGTCCTCTGCAGATCTTGACGTTCATGGTTGTGCGTCTCCTTGGGGCTTCTTATCGCCTCTATTGAATCTCTGTTTGATCTTCCTCGACGTCGTCATATTTAACTCGACTTCTATCACATTTCTCATTATCACGTTCAGGTTTGTTGATATTCTTTCTCTCAATAGAAAAGAGAAATCGTTGTCGAAAGAGTCAGCGTACCAAAATTGCGCAGCCCTGGGAGAAATATTATTGGAAACTAGGGTTTGGAATCTCTTATGGTCAAAAACTATCTCGCCCAAACTAGTTTTTGACTTACACCTGAATAGGTTTTGTTCAAAGAATGCGTCAAAATCAAGGTCGTCGATGCTTTGTGTGTCATCTTTAGGTAAGGACAGACTTCTGTCCAGGTAATAGAATGGGTCTGGCGCTTGCTCTCTAGTCTTGTGAAGAATTTTCTCGGGGTCATAAACAGGCTCTGTAGGGTTTGGGTCAGTATTTTCTATGGTATAGATCATCTTCGGAGCCAGGGTTCCTGAACTATGCTACTTGGAGCTACTGGTATTTTTTACTGGAGTTGCCAGGGTAAAGGTTTCATCTGGTGCAAATGTTTTTCCCTCTGTTACCCTCAGGGGTCAAACTACTACATTAGTCATTCTCCCAGGGAAAAATCTATTCAATTTCATCCCCGACAATGGCGCCAGAATGTCAGCACTCTGTAAATCTATTCGGCTGGTAAATAGAAGATAGAGGCAACTTTGAGGCTTGAAACTAGACTTTTGGACCTAGAGAGGGATCTCTCGGGAGACTCTGTCTCCAAGCGAGATATGGCTTTAAAGATGTGGCTATATTTAGCACCTTTGAAATGATGGGTTCTGGTTATATTAGCGCACGAAAGTAAGACTTGGGCTATGGATTCGATTCGAGGAAGGCGAAAGAAACAAATGACTCGGTGACTGAGCTTGAGAGGATAAGGCTAAGTGAGCAATAGTCTTCAGTGCACAATCGTAATGTGTGGCAGGGAGAAAACACAAGAAGTAACTCGGAGCACCATTGTGGTTGAATTTAGAGTTAACGTTTTAGAAGAAAACATTTTTTTCTCAATGGCGCAAACAAAGGGCATTGTACAGCGAATCCACAGGTTCCAAAATTCGTTCCGAAGTAGACAAAAAAATATATGAATAAAGGTGACAGGAAGCATGTATGCAAATAAAGAAGCACAATACATCCGACTGCTACAATTAGAATATTTTCATCAAAGCTACATGACTTTTGCATTAAGTTTCAGTCAAACTCAAATCACATACAATAATTATCATCTATACTAATTTTTCCAACCAACTTGGCTTACATCGAAAAAAATCAAATATATAAACGAGGGCGTCGCTTGGGCTTCCCTAACTTTCTAACTTTTATCTATACAGACTCAAGAAATGAATGTTCTTTGTTACAAAACTCTTCATATGACGTTTTCCAAAAATAGACAAAAGGCACATATGGCTACATCATTATCATTGCAATCCGCCACGAGGATTTGGTCGTCGATTAGGTATCTGGGTGGACAAGTGTCCATCAGAGCCCCGATATCTACTGTAACAACCTTTTTTTTCTATTGTGTGCTCATTTTCTAGGGGAAGTGTGTGTGACAAGTTGTTGTAGACAGTTGCGGCCGTTGTTAAAATGGAAAATGTCTTAGGCGATTGTCTCCTTCAAAATTATCAAGATTTGTCGTCTTTTTGCCAATACAGGAACGAACTCGGCTAATCTTGTTTCTTCTTCTTGCTGGCGAGAGCTGCGTGGGCTATTTCTTCGGTTGTTTCACATTCTCTAGAGTGTTTGGCATACCTTTCTTCCTCCAACCGTTGAGCTTTGTGAAGCTATACAATCATATCATGCGCCTCTCGGAGTTGTCTCTTGAGCCATGTCACGTTCCCTTCGCAACCTTCTGCTGCTGATGCTTTTGTGATCTTTGTCACCAGTTGTTGTCTCAGTTCACTATTTTATTGATACAACTCAGCGATGGCTAGATTTTCTTGCTTCAACTACTGAGATGTCTCTTGATCATTTGAGCCTGTGGCATCTATCCTCCTCGTTCTGCTCCCATTTCCTTGGCTGGCACTTCCAAAGGCTCCAGACAGATGACACGCAAAAGTAATTGTTTATCGATTGGTCGTGCATGCAGCCCATCTGAGATTTGAGTTTCCCCAGCTTCCTTGTTCTTCCTTGGTCTACCCCTTCTCTGAGCTATCGTTTGTTGGGGAGACAAGACTTCTAATATCCCTCCTTTCAGCGAAGTTCCTTCCACTCCAAGTTCTGCACGGTGTGATGTCGTCTTTCCTGTTGGTAAAGGAAAAATATCCTTTTTATCTTTGCGTATGTATGTTGTGAGTGAGAATGAATCCCAATCACTTTGGGGCTCAGGTATGGTGATCCTACCAAAATGGGTACCCTTTTTCATGTTATGAGAGGTTGTCATGGTGCAAATGATGTCTGTATTTCACGCAATATGTCAGGCGGATGCCCAAGATGGAGAATTCGATCTACCTTGGCCTACGAGAAAACTTACAAACAAAGATTGAAACTGATTTCATGAATAACATGGGTGCAGGAGCTCTGGGATTTATAACAAAATGAGCTGAAGGAGGAATCGTGCCAAATAACAATGAACTCATGGCGACTGGATGTTTCGAATAAAGTTGCATATTTTCCATAACACATCCCTGCGTGTAGAGTACAGGTGATAAGGGTTGCAGGGCATATGTGATGCAAACACCACGATTTTTCATTCCTCCGGCCTCCATGATGAACTGATAATAGTTACATCATGTGCCAAAGCGACCTCCATTAACTACTTGACTCAACCTAGGGCACGTAGAGACCAACTTTGATAGGACCCAACTTTCTGGGAATGACATTCCAATACCTTTTTACGTACATTTAGATTCTAACATCCCTTCCCACTTCCAAGGGCCAATCGACCACTTGCTGACTTCTACCCCTTCACTTCTACATACCTGACTTCACGTGCTTTGACACGGGTTATAACTGGACCAAAAAACCGAATCTAACTGAAAGAAAAATGGCAGCGCTAACATCTGGCTCCAATGGGGATGTTATCCTCCCTGCGAGGTAGAAAATAACAGTAGACCAAGTGCCTGACCATTGGGCCTTATTTCGACTCCTTGACATTGCAATATGACAAACAGGACGCAACCTAAACCTACCAACGTAGTTTCTAAAAAGACTCAGCATAAAACTCAGGGCCTTCACTTCGACCTTCAATTCTCTACTGACCTATTGACTTGACACAAAAATAAAACGACTATTTACAATGACAAATGACATAAACAAAATTTATTTCATCAGATAATGTTTGAGGAACCTGTCGTTTACAGGCCCCCAACCAACGCATTACCCATTTAGTTCCTCCATAAAATAAGAATTATTTCCGCAATGTGCATCGATTCTGAATGGACCCGTCCACAGGTTGTTGAACTTTTTGTGCTTTCCTTTGTCCTCATTTCTCACGTCCCATCTCAACACTAGATCACCCAACCGGAAATCTTCTGGCTTGGAATGCTTGTCAAAATATTTCTTCATATTTTCTTGGTGGAGTTGTGATCGATTGTACACTTGTTCCCTCATCTATTGTGTGTGAACCAACTGGTTTATTCTTCTCTATGCATCATTTAACTTGGCCCCCTTCTCTTGCAACAGTTTTCTTATGGGAAACCCAAGTGTAGTAGGGAAAACTGCATCTATGAAGTATACAATCTGGAAAGGCGTCGTTGAAATGGAATTCTTCGTTGTAACCTGATCTTCCCATAGTGCGTAAAAAAGATTTTTATGCCAATCTTTCTTGTTGTCCTGCAATAGCCTTTTGATGATCCTGGTTAGGATTTTATTTGAGGATTCTCCTCACCCATTTCCTTGTGGTTAGTACGTTGTATAATGCCCAAGGGTTATATTGTAATCTTGACAACATTTCCATCCTCTTAGACTTGAATGCAGCTGCATTGTCTATTATGATTTTGAAGGGACACCTGAACCTAAAAAAGATGTTCGTCTCTAGGAATTGGATGATGACTGCGTCAATAGCATGTTTCGTGGGGATCACTTCTATCCATTTTATGAAGTATTCAGTGGTCATGAGTATCCATTTGTGTTGCACCGAGGATGGAAAATTTATTTCCCTTATGAAATATAGACTCCACTACATGAATGGTGCCTCAACTGAGATTGGATTTAGTGGCAGGGGTTGCATCTTTCTTCTCCCGTCAAAAATCTAACATTCGTGGTAGCTGGAGACTTCTTTGTACACGTCTATGAATATTGTAGGCCAATAGTAGCCTTCCCTAAGGATTTTTGTGTGGTGGTCTTCCAGTAATGGTCTTCGTCACAGTCACCCTTGTGAAATTATTTTGTGGCTCACTTCATGTCATTATCCAGCACACAGCTCAGTAACATTCCCCCAGAATCTTTCTAGTAGAGTGAGTTGTCCAAGATGTAGAAATTTACTACTTTAAGCTTGAGAAATATTTCCTTAGTCTTTCTTACATCCAAAGGGGCCTCGAGGTTCTTCAACACATAGATGATATCTCCTTACCACGGTGAATCGACAAACTCATGGGATACATGCACAGTCGTTTCTTATTGAGGGCACTCTGACAAATAGACGATGAAATTTATCCCCACAACGTCACAGTCCGACTGTGCCATTAGCTTCATGAGGCCCTGAACCTTAACTAGTTTCATCAACTTGACCTCCAGGTCATATTCAAACATGGTTGTTATCCATTTTCCTCTCCTCCCTTCGGGGTTAGGCTGATTCAAAATATCCTTAACTGAATTGTTGGTCACATAAGCAATAACATGGGAGTGAAATATGTATGCCTTGAACTCATTCAAGTCTTTAACTAAGGCATATGCTTGTTTTTCCATAATGTCGTACCTTAGTGGAGCATCCCTCAATTTCCTACTAAAATAGTCTATAGGTTTCTCAAAGTTTTTCTCGTCTTTTTGCAACAACACACCGACAATAGTGTGCTCTGAGACGAATGAAAATAGGATGAAATCCTTCATGAAGTCTAGACTGGCTAACACAGGGGCTCTATTCAGTGCCACTTTGATATATTTGAAATATTTCTTGGCCTCTGGGTTCCACATGATCTCATTTCCTTTCCTAAGCATGCAGGTTATATGCTTTATGATCTCTGCCAGGTTTGGAATGAATCTCCTCAATAAGTTTACTTTTCCTAGGAAGGATTGCACTTCTTTTTTACTGCGTGGAGTGTCAATTTTCAAGATTCCTTCAACCCGACTGGGGTCTATATTAATTCCTTCCTTCGAGATAATATGTCACAACAACTTCCCTTGTTCCACTCTAAAATGTGATTTCTTTGGATTCAGTGATATGCCAAACTTCTTGCACTTATCAAAAACTTTATTCAGATGCTCAAGGTGTTGTTCATCGGAGGCAGAGTATACCGTGATGTCGTCCAAATAGATCACAATGAACTTTTCCTTTTCGTCGGAAAACACAATATCCATTGCCCTTTGGAAATTAGCTCCAATGTTCATCAGGTCAAAGGGCATATTGGCATACATGAATGTTCCCCATGGATTTGTGAAAGTTGTTTTTTCTCTGTCGTCTGGGTGGACCATGATATTATTATACCCCAAAAAATCATCTAGCATGGACATCTTCTAGAACCCCACCACCTTTTGCAGGATATAGTCCATTTTAGGGAGAGGGAAGTGGTCCTTTAGGGACACTTTGTTCAAGTTTCGGAATTCCACACATAGTCTTATCTCACCGCTCTTCTTTCTTACAAGTACCAAATTATCAACCCATATCGAGAATATTCAAGAAACGATAATCTTAGCTTCGAACAATTTCTTTACCTCCTTCTCGATTAGAGACAATAGCAAGGGATTTATCCATCGCAGTTTCTGTTTGAATGGCTTCTGATATTCTTTGAGAGGGATGAAAGTTGGATTACTTCAGTGTCATACACCTTCAAATCGTCATAGCTTTGTGCGAATATGCCAGGGAAGTCTTTCATGAGCTTGACGTAGTCTTGCCTGACCTCTAGACTGAGGGTTTTCGATAATTTTATCATTTTTTGGTTCTCCTCAGTCTCGATGTTGCAGTATTCCACATTCTCTTCGCTCGCAGTGATCTTGGGGTTTTTGGCCACGTCATTTTCGTCAAACAGGTTTTCCAGTGGCACTAACCCCTTCGAAATGATGTTATTTTTCAATTGTATTATGTCCCTTCTCGTGATCTGATTCTGGAAAGGGTCGTCATTACTGCATGCATCCGCGCTCCCATCTTCGTCACAACAAAACTCCTCATCAATGTTTGTGTTAGTGAACTCGTTTCTCATCTAGAGAAATATTTATACCTGCGTGTTGTCCTCAAATACCTGCTAGTACTTGATATTACTAGGAACTGTCGACATGTGTTTGACTTCAATCTCATATTTCTTGTTTGGGAAGATGGGGATTTTAAAAACCGAGGTTGAGGTGGCCAGTGAATCAATGATCTGATTTTTCTCCCTTAGGATAGTAGATATGTCATAATCCAAAAATTCCTCGAGGAGGTCCAGCGCCAAGTTCTTGTATGCTCTCAGCCTAGGGTTCTTTGTCTGATATATGCCTTTAACCTGGTTTATGACCAGTTCAATGTCTCTGCGCACTGTTATCCTCTTTGCAACTAATTCTTTCAACACCTTCATGCCCAGAATCAATGCCTCATACTCGGCCATGTTGTTAGTGCATTCAAACATGATCTTGTATGAGCACAACTTTGTGCCCACTTCAGGGGGGCTTACCCACAAACTAGCCCCATCCCCTTCTTTGTTGACCGCACCATAAAATCTCATGTTCCATGTACCATTTTTCATGCGGTCCTCCGATTCGATGCACTCTACTCCTTTCCACATGATTTCTTCATCGGTGTTCATGATGGTTTTCGGCTCTTCTTATTCAAAACTCAAGTCATTATAGAATATAGAAGAGACAACCTCAGTGTCGATGGAGTATATGGGATGGTTATTTGGATGCGTCTTGCTGCTCACCATGTACTTCAACAGTACTTCTCTATACAACCATCTGTCCTGGCCAAAGATCGGAATAGTGGTGTATGACATGTCCATTTGCAGGGTCCTCTTTAAATTCGTAGCCCACAATCTAGACAGGAGCATGCCAAAATTAAGGGGTATGTCCACCACAACCACATCCATAACCATGTTATTTGAAGGAATTTGGGCCAATGACAAAACCAAATCCTTGATGAGACCCACGAGCTTGACTTTCCTTGAATCAAAAGAGAAAATGTCCTTGTAGGGTCTAGTGATATCCAAACCTAGTTCATCCATTATCACCTTTGGCATGAGGTTGTGCGATGCCTCATAATCCAGCATGGAATTATGCAGGGTCATGTCATGAACCTTCAAACTAGCATAGAATGGAGGCGCATCCTCAATATCACTTGTCTCCTCAATGCACGAACAAAAATGAATAGCAGGGTGATCATCTTGGACATTCAAAGTGTCAGGGGTCCCTCCCATTTTCATCATTTTAATAATTTTCTCTCGGTATTCACCCTTTATGATAAGTTCATTGAAAGGGATAGAGATTTTGATTTTCTCCATTTCATGTTCAAAGTTAAATGGAGGAAAAACTTTCTCTACCTCTTTTCCACCCACTTCTTGGCTTGTTTCCAGAGTTTTCTTCGGGGCCTCCTCCTTCAAATTTTCCTTTTCTGTCACATCCTTGTTCGTGTTGCCTGACCTCAGTCGACTTGTGGAAGGGGCGTCCACCAGAGGTTTCCTTATGGGATTATTCTAGTGAGGCTTGGTAGACGCTTCCTTGCTCTTGGGGTTATATTTATTTTGAAACTGCATGATGGCATTCTGATAACATTTTCTGAACTCTTTTGTTTCCCAGGACAATGCATCATTAGTTTCCCCAATCCATGCATCGTCTGTCTCTAGCATGAAATTGTTGTTTCTTCTTATGTATCGATCATGTTCGCTCTTTGTGAAGAAAACGCGTGGGTTCTTTTCATCACAACAATGAATTTGGTCTTTGAACATCTAATCAAAGTCTTCATTCGTGTAGTTGTTTTGGGATGGAGGTCTTGTCTATTGGTTTCCCTAATCTCTCTACTCCCTCTGCCTAATTTGAGGAACCTGACCTCTCCTGAGGTTTTGATTCTTGGGATAGGGGTCATGATGTTCTTGAGCATTGGGTCTCTTTCCTACAGACATCTTCTCCATTAGCTTCTCCATGGTTCTCATCATTAAGTCGAATTTGTCATCTGCAGATCTCGACGTTGATGGATGCGCGTCTCCTTGGGGATTCTTATCGCCTCTGTTGAATATTTGTTTGATATTCCCTAGCACCATCATATTTACCTCGACTTCGATCGCATTGCTCATTATCACGTCCAGGTTTGTTGATCTTATTTCTCTCAAAAACAAAGAGAAATCATTGTCGAAATATTCATCGTATTGCCATTGCGCATCCCCGGGAGGTGGTTGGACTTCTACAGGAATCAAGTTATAAAATTTCATGAAACAATATGAGAATTAATTCACTGTGTCCTCTGGTGCATTCTTCATGTTATTGTATTGCGTCAACAACTGCAAGGGGTTCTTCTTGTCTCCCCATCTATTAATGAAATATGTTTCGAATGCGGTGAAGTCTTGAATACTTGTTGGTCATAAGGATTTGAACCACTTCCTTACCTCCCCCACAAAAATCTGCATGAACAACCTCATCTTCACGTCTACATAGTCTACCTCTTCCAGGTCGAGCAAGTCGTTGAACCAATTGTTGAAATAATGTAACTGCGAAGAGCATTCTTATTATTATTAGATTAAATCCCCATTGCAGATTAATCATGTCATTATTATTATTATCGTTATAGGATTAATCCCCATTGTGAATTAATCATGTCGGTAATTGTATAAGGACCAAATCCCCTTTTGCGGATTGGTCATCGGACAATTATAAAGGGTAGAATAAGAAGTCGGCCCCAGTAGTTATTATGGAAGACCCAGAATTAATTAAAGGTGGGTTTACCCACCCAAAGTGAGAGGTCAACCCTGCCAGTGGTGACCTTTCACACGTGCCAGTTTTGTATATATAGGAGGCTAGCGCCTCACTTCTAACACACAACTCACTTGCTCATTTCTCTTATGAGGCAAGCTGCAATTACCAGAGAGAGGAGAAGAAGAGTGGCACATCTCTTGGGGAGGACTTTCTGTATTGGTTTGAGTTATCTCTTGAACATTGTATAAG
>ML779542.1:871812-896442 GCA_009831015.1 Picea engelmannii
GTTGATCAGGAAGGCATATGCAATGGATGTGCACAAGGGAAGAACATCAAGAACCCCTTTCCAAAGAGGGACAACAAAGCAAAAGGAGCATTGGAACTCATCCATTCAGACGTGTGTGGCCCAATGCCATCATCCTCCATTAGAGGGTATGTATACTATGTATCATTTATTGATGATTATTCTCGTAAGACCTGGATATATTTCTTCAAATCTAAAGATGAAGTATTTAGTAAATTCAAGGAATTCAAAACCTTGATAGAGAATCTTTCCGAAAGAAAGATTAAGATACTCAGGTCAGATAATGGAGGAGAATATACCTCAAAGGAGTTCGTAAACTTCTGCAAAGATGTCGGGATCAAGAGGGAACTCACTACTCCCTATAATCCTCAAAAAAACGGTGTAGCTGCAAGGAAGAACGGAACAATTATGGAAGTTTTGAATACCATGATTCACGATCAAGATCTTCCTATGTGCTTATGGGCAGAAGCAGCAATGGAAATTGTTTATGTGAAGAACAGATTATCCCATAGTGCACTTGGGTTCAAGACCCCAGAAGAAATGTTCACCAGAAAGAAGCCAGAGGTAATCCATCTCAAAATATTTGGTTGTCCAGTGTTTATCCATATACCTAAAGAGAAAAGAAACAAGTTGGAACCCTCTGGAAAGAAGGGAATATTTGTGGGATACTGTGAGGTATCCAAGGCCTTCAGAATATACATACCTAGTCACCGCCACATTAAGATCAGCAGGGACGTGACCTTTGATGAAGAAGAAACACTTAATAAATAGAGAAGATGCCAGCTTGAAGAAGTATATGAAGAGGAACCTGTAAATCCCAGGACTACAGAATCCATGAGGGAAGTTCCCAGAGCTGCAGAATCTGTAAAGGAAGTCATAGCTTCCCCTGATGAGGAAACTCCTGAAGATCATGATATAACAGAAGTTAAAGAACCTCCTCAAATGACCTTCTCCCATAAAAGAAAGCCTGCTTGGGAAAGAGAGCTTATTCAAGATGGAGAGAAGTATGGTGTTCCATAAGGAACCACAAGACAGGTGAAGAGACCAAAGCCATTCTCTAGTTACATGGATTTGATGTGAAATCTACTTGATGAAGAACCTACATGCTTTGAAGAGGCCATCCAAAAGAAGGAATGGGTAGATTCCATGACAGAGGAATACCAATCCATAATAAAGAATGATGTATGAGAAATAGTTCCCAGACCAAAAAGTAAGGACATGGTATCATCAAAATGGCTCTTCAAAATAAAACATGCTACTGATGGAAGTATTGAGAAATATAAAGCAAGATTTGTCGCTCATGGATTTTCCCAGAAGGAAGGTATTGACTATGAAGAGACATTCGCTCCTGTGGCCAGATACACTTCGATCAGAACCACTATAGCTCTTTCTGCCAAGATGAAATGGAAGTTGCACTAGATGGATGTGAAGACATCTTTCCTGAATGGTGTTATCGAAGAGGAAGCGTATATAGAGCAACCCCAAGGATTTGAGGTTGAAGACAGGAAGTCTCATATCTGTTGATTGAAGAAAGCCTTAAACGGATTGAAGCAAGCTCCCAGAGCTTGGTATGGCTGTATAGAGAGTTTCTTGACGAGTTTGGGATTTACCAAGAGTAAAGAAAACTCAAATAGCTACTTCAAAATGATGGATAATGAACCAGTAATACTATTACTTTATGTGGATGACTTATTCTTAACTGGAGAAGAAAAGATCATCGTTGAATGTAAACAGAGACTTGCCGTAGAATTTGAAATGAAAGACCTTGGTATAATGCATTACTTCTTAGGCCTTGAGGTATGGCAGAGTCCAAAGAGAATCTTCCTTAAACAAGGGAAGTACACGGTTGAAATCTTAAAGAGATTCGACATGATAGAATGCAAGTCCATGAATACTCCCATGGAAGCGAAGCTGAAGCTGTTGGTCAATACTTCATCAAATTTGATAGATGTCACTCTGTACAGACAAATTATTGGATTGTTGATGTACCTGACGAACACTAGACCAGACATATGTTTTGCAGTGAACACCTTGAGTCAGTTTATGGTAGAGCCCAGACGTGTTCACCTAGTGGCTGCAAAACATGTGATGAGGTACCTTAAAGGTACAGTGGATTATGGTCTCAGCTATGATGGAGATCATGACTTCACATTGAGTGGATATACTGATGCAGATTAGGCAGGAAGCGTTGTTGACAGAAAAAGCACTTTTGGATGTTATTTCAGTTTGGGATCAGCTATGATCTCGTGGCAGAGTAGGAAGCAATCTAGTATTGCTCTCAACACAGTGGAAGCAGACTACATTGCCGCATATTCTACTAGCTGTGAAGCTATATGGCTTCGAAAGTTGCTGACAAGCCTATTTGATTTGGAGATGAGAGAAACCACGATTCTATGTGACAATCAAAGATGAATTAAAATGATATATAATCATGTGTTCCATGACAGGTCGAAGCACATAGAGATCCGCTATCATTTCATCCGCGACATGGTACAGAGAGGAGCCTTGAAGCTCCATTACATTAGAATGGATGAATAGGTTGTTGATGTGTTGACTAAGCCTCTATCTCGTGTAAAGGTTGAACACTTTCGAGATAATCTTGGTATAGTCTGAAAGGACCCTCTCTGAAAGGGGGAGTATATGTATTCCTTTCTTCTGACCTAGTTGTTAGACGTAAAGCAAGATGAGTCATGCTTCTGACCTCGCTGTTAGACATAAAGCATGATGTTGTGTGATCCTTGCTTCTGACCTAGTTGTTAGACGTAAAGCAAGATGAGTCATGCTTCTGACCTCGTTGTTAGACGTAAAGCAAGATGAGTCATGCTTCTGACCTTGTTGTTAGACGTAAAGCATGACATTGTGTGATCCTTGCTTCTGACATAGTTGTTAGACGTAAAGCAAGATGAGTCATGCTTTTGACCTCGTTGTTAGACGTAAAGCATGATGTTGTGTGATCCTTGCTTCTGACCTCGCTGTTAGACGTAAAGAAAGATGAGTCATGCTTCTGACCTCACTGTTAGACATAAAGCATGACGCTGTGTGATCCTTTCTTCTGACCTCGCTGTTATATGTAAAGCAAGATGAGTCATGCTTCTGACGTAGTTGTTAGACGTAAAGCATGACGTCGGTGATTCCTTGCTTCTGACCTAGTTGTTAGACATAAAGCAAGATGATTCCTCGCTTTTGACCTCATTGTTAGACGTAAAGTGAGATGTTGATGTGTTCCTTGCTTCTAACCTCGTTTTTAGATGTAAAGTAAGATGAGTCATGCTTCTGACCTAGTTGTTAGACGTAAAGCATGATGTTGTGATTCCTCGCTTCTGACCTAGTTGTTAGACGTAAAGTGAGATGGTGACATTCCTTGATTCTGACCTAGTTGTTAGATGTAAAGCAAGATGTGACTGACACTAAGCTACCAACTTAACCTCTGTGAAATTGAGACAATGTAATACTGTGATGTGCTAGCCTAGTGCTGTGATGAGGTTTCATTTTTACTTATACATATTTGATGCAGATGATGATAGCATTCTTTCAAGAATGATGATGTTGTCGATGAAGAAAACTTTCGATGACTCGTAAATATGCTAGCCAATGTTTCAAGATGATATTGACAATATTGTCCTCCAAATGCCACTGATGATGCAGACCTCTCTCATCTGATGTTGATGAAGAATACCCTTCTTGTTAAGGGGGAGTGTTGAAATAATGTAACTGCGAAGAGCATTCTTATTATTATTGGATTAAATCCCCATTGCGGATTAATCATGTCATTTTTATTATTATTTTTATTGGATTAATCCCCATTGTGGATTAATCATGTCGGTAATTGTATAAGGACCAAATCCCCAATCATGGTGTTAATGGCATAAACATTAACACCAATCCATATGCTTCTGGGAAAAAAAATTCCCTTCAGCATTGTAGAGCTTAATCCTCTAGCTGTAATTCTGGGACAAATCATGCAGTTGGTCTGGCAGAACGAGGGAGAAGAATCTAGCGGCCATGGCTCTAGGAGGTTTTGGAACTTGAGGAATATTATTGGACACTAGGGTTTGGAATCTCTTTTGGTCAAAAACTATCTCGTCCAAACTGGTTTTTGACTTAGACCTGAACAAGGTTTGTTCAAAGAACGCATCAAACTCAAGGTCGTCGATTCTTTGCGCATTGTATTTTGGTAAGGACAGACTTTTGTCTAGGTAATATAATGGGTCCGCTTCTTACTCTCTAGTCCTGAGCAATATTTTCTTGGGGTCTTACACAGGCTCTGTAGGTTTTGGGTAATGATTTGCTCTGGTATAGATCGTCTTCAAAGCCAGGGTTCCTGAACTACGCTACTTGGAGCTACTGGTCTTTTTTACTGGAGTCTCCAGGGTAAAGGTTTCATTCGGTGCAGATGTTTGTCCCTCTGTTATCCTCAAGGGTCAAACTACAATGTTAGTATTTCTTTTAGGGAAAAATCTATTCAATTTCGTCCCCTGCAATGGCGCCATAATGTTAGCACTCTGTAAATCTATTTGGTTGATAAATAGACAACAGAGGTAACTGTTTCAACCAACTTTGAGGCCCGAAACTAGTCTTTCAGACCTGGAGAGGGCTCTCTCGGAAAACTCTATCTTCTAGTGGGATATGGATTTAAAGATGTGGCTAGATTTAACACCTTTGAAATGATGGGTTCTCATTATATTGGCGCAATAAAGTAAGACTTGGGCTATGGAGTTAATTCAAGGAAGGAGAAATAAACAAATGACTCGGTGACTGAGCTTGAGAGGATAAGGCTAAGTGAGCAACATTCTTCAATGAAAAATCGTAATGTGTGGCGGGGAGATAACACAGGAAATAACTCAGAGCACTATTGTGGGTGAATTCAGGCTTAAATTTTTAGAAGAAAATGTTTTTTCTAAATGGCGCGTACAAGGGTCGTTGCATAGCAAATTCACAATTTCGAAAATTTGTTCTGAAGTAGATAGAAAAAGATATGAATAAAGGTGACAGGAAGCACATACGCAAAGAAAGAAGCACAATACATCCGTATGATACAATTATAATCTTTTCATCAAAGCTACAGGACTTTTGCATTAAGTTTCAGTTGAACTCAAATCACATACAATAGTTATCGTCTATACTAAATTTTCCAACCAACCTGGCTTACATCGAAAAAAATCAAATATATAAACGAGGGTGTTGCTTGGACTACCCTACCTTTCTAAGTGTTATCTCTATAGACTCGAGAACTGATTGTTTTGTGTTACAAAAATCTTCATATGATGTTTTCCAAAAATAGACAAAAGGAACATCTGGCTACATCATGATCGTTGCAATCCACCAAGGGGATTTGGTCATCGATCAGGTATTTGGGTTGACAGGTGTATTTCAAAGTCCCGATGTCTACTGTAATGGATTTGTTTTTCTGTCCTGCACTCATTTGTTGGGGAAAGTGTGTGTGGAAAGTGGTTGTAGATAGTTGCGGTCATTGTTAAAATAAAAAATGTCTTAGGTGATGGTCTCCTTCACAATTATCAAGATTTGGCGTTTGTTTGCAAATACAGGAACAAACTTGTATAATCTTGTTTCTTATGCTCATTGGCGAGAGCTATGCGGGCTATCTCTTCAGTCGTTTCACATTCTCTGGAGTGTTTGGCATACCTTTCTTCTACCAGCCATTGAGCTTCACGCAACTGTACAATTGTATCCTACACCTCTCGGAGTTGTCTCTTGACCCACTTCATGTTCCCTTCATGACCCTGTGTTGTTGATGCTTTCGTGATATTAGTCACCAGTTGTTGTCTCAACTTCTTTTTTTCTTGGTACAACTCGGCGATGGATAGATTCACTTGCTTCAACTGTTGTGATGTCTCTTAATCATTTGAGCCTGTGACATCTATCCTCCTCATTCTGCTCCCATTTCCTTGGTTGGCACTCTCCAAAGGCTCCAGCCAGACGACGCGCATAAGTAATTATTCATCGATTGGTCGTGCGCATGGATCATATGAGATTCGAGTTTCCCCATCTTCATTGTTCTTCCTTGGTCTGCCCCTTCTCCAAGGTATCTATTTTTGGGGAGACAGAACTTCTATTTTTCCTCCTTGCCATGTGGTTCCTTCCACTCCAAGGTCTGCACAGTGTGATGTCATCTTTCCCATTGGTAAAGGAAAAATCTCCCTTTTATCTTTTGGGATGCCTGTTGTGAGAGAGAATGAATTCCAAACAATCTAGGGCTCGGGTCTGGCGATCATGCCACTACGGCTACCCTTATTCATGTTCTGAGAGGTCTCCATGGCGCAAACAGTGTTTGTCTTGTGCATAGTAGGTCGAGCGGATCCCCAATATGAAGAATCTAATCAACCTTGGCCTATGAGAAAACTTACAGACAGAGCTTGAAACTGATTTCACGAATAACATGGGTGTAGGAGATCTGGGATTTATAACAAAACGGGCAAAAGGAGGAATCGTGCCAAGGAATAGTGAACTCATGGCGACTAGATGTTTCGAATCAAGTTGCAAATTTTCCATAACACATCCCTATGTGTAGAGTACATGTGATAAGGGTTGCAGGGCATACGTGATGAGAACGCTGCGATTTTTCATTCCTTCGGCCTCCATGATGTACTAATAATAGTTACATCACCTTCTGACGTGACTTCCATTAAGTACTTGACTCGACTTGGGGCATGTAGAGACCAACTTTGACAGGACCCGACTTTCTAGGAATGACATGCCAGTACCCTTTACGTACATTTTGAATCTGAAATACCTTCCCTCTTCCAAGGGCCAACTGGTGACTTGTTGACTTCGACCCTTTCACTTCTATGTACCTAACTTCACGTTCTTTGGCACACGGGCTATAACTCGACCGAAAAACTAACTCTAATTGAAAGAAAAATGGTAGCGCTAAGAGCTAGCTCCAACAAGGATGCTCTCCTCCCTACGAGGTAGCAAAGAACAGTAGATTAGGTACCTGACCATTGGGCCTTATTTTGACTCTTCGACATTGCAATATGAAAAATAGAATGCAACCTAAACCTATCAACCCATTTTTTAAAAAGGATCAGCATAAAAATCAGGGCCTTCACTTCGGGATTCAATTCTCTTTTGACATATTGACTTGACACAAAAATAAATCGACTATTTACAATGACAAATGACTTAAATGGAATTTATTTCATAAGATAATGTTTGAGGAACCTACCGTTTATAGGCCCCCAACCAACTCATTCCCCATTTAGTTCCTCCAGAAAATGAGCATTATTTTCGCTATGTGCATCGATTCTGAATGGACCCATCCATAGGTTGTAGAAATTTTTGTGCTTTCCTTTGTCCTCATTTATTGCGTCCCATCTCAACACTAGATCACCCAACTAGAAATCTTCTGGCTTGGAACGCTTGTCAAAGGTTTTCTTCATCTTTTCCTGGTGGAGTTGTGATCGATTGTACACTTGTTCCCTCATCTGTTGTGTGTGAACCAGCTGGTTTGTTCTTCTTTGTGCGTCATTTAGCTCAGCCTTTTGCTCTTGCAATAGTTTCCTGACAGGAATCCCTAGTGTAGTAGGGAAAATTGTGTCTGCGTCGTATACAATATGGAAAGGTGACGTTGAAATGGAATTCTTGGTGGTAACCCGATCTACTCATAGCGCGTAGATAAGATTTTTATGCCAAGCTTTCTTGTTATCCTACAGTAGCCTTTTGATGATCCTGGTTAGGATTTTATTTGAGGATTCTTCTAACCCATTTCCTTGTGGGTAGTACATCATAGAATGCCCCAGGGTTATACTATAATCCTGAAAAAAAATTCCATCCTCTTGGACTTGAATGTGGCTGCATTGTCTGTTATGATCTTCACGAGACACCCGAACCTCGACAAGATGTTCGTCTCTCGAAATTGGATGATGATTGCGTCGATAGTGTGTTTCGTGGGGATCACTTCTATCCATTTTGTGAAGTAATTAGTGGTCGTGAGTATCCATTTGTGATGCATTGAGGATGGCAAATTTATTTCCCCTATGAAATCCAGACCCCACTGCATAAACGGTGCCTCGACTGATATTGTCTTTAGTGGCAGGGGCTGCATCTTTCTTCTCTCAATGAAAATATGACATTCGTGGTAACTGGATACTTCTTTGTACACATCTGCGAAGATTGTATTCCAATAGTAACCTACCTTGAGGATTTTGTGCGCGGTGCTCTTCCAGTAATGGTGTCTGCCGCAGTCACCCTTGTGAAATTCTTATGTGGCATGCTTCACGTCATTCTCTAGAAAACAACTTAGCAACATTCCCCCAGGATATTTCCTGTAGAGCGAGTTGTCCAAGATGCATAAATTTACTGCTTTAAGCTTGAGTAATCCTTACTTAGTCTTACTTACGTCGGGAGGGGCCTAGAGGTTCTTCAACACATAGATGACATATGCATACCATGGTGAATCGACAAACTCCTAGGACACCTGCGTAGTTGTTTCTTCTTGAGGGCTCTTTGACAGATCGACGATGAAATTTATCCCCACAATGTCGCAATTTGACTGCGCCATTAGCTTCATGATGCCCTGACCCTTAATTAGTTTCTTTGGCTTCATCTCCAATTCATATTCCAACATGGTTGTTATCCATTTTCCTCTCCTCCCTTTGGGTTCGAGCTGAGTCAAGATATCCTTAACTGAATTGTCGAGCACAAAAGCAATAATGTAATCATGATATACTCCGCTACCCATTTCGATAATCTTAAAGAAACGGTAATCTTAGATTCAAACAATTTCTTTACCTCCTTATCGATCAACGAAAGTAGTAGGGGATTTATCTGTTGCAGTTTCTGTTTCAACGACTTTTGATCTTCTTTCAAAGGGATGACATGTTGGATTACTTTAGTGCCATACACCTTCAAATCATCATAGTTCCATGCAAAGACATTGGGGAAGTCTTTCATGAGCTTAACGTAGTCTTTCCTGACCTATGGACTAATCATTTTCGATAATTTTATCATTTTTGGGTTCTCCTCAGTCCCGATGTTGCAGTCTTCCACATCCTCTTTGCTTGCAGTGATCTTGGGGTTTTTGGCCACGTCATTTTCATCAAATAACTTTTCCAGCGGCACTAACCCCTTTGGAATGGTGTTATTTTTTAGTTGTATTACGTCCCTTCCCACGATCTGGTTCTGGAAAGGGTCGTCATTTTTGCACGCATCTTCTCTCCCATATTCGTCGCAGTAGCACTCATCATCAATGTTTTTGTTAGTGAACTCATTTCTCATCTAGAGAAATATTTCTACCTACTTGTTGTCCTCAAACACCTACAAGTACTTGATATTATCAGGCAATGTCGGCCTGTGTTTGAATTTAATATTGTATTTCTTGTTTGGGAAGATGGGGATTTTAAAAACCGAGGCCGAGGTGGCCAGTGCATCGAAGATTTGATTTTGCTCCCTTGAGATAGAAGATATGTCATACTCTGAAAATTTCTCGAGGAGGTCTAACGCCAAGTTCCTGTACGCTCTCAGCCTGGGATTATTTCTCTGATATATGCCTTTAACTTTGTTTATGACCAGTTCAGAGTCTCCACACACTGCTATCCTCTTTGATCCTAATTCTTTCAACACCTTCAGGCCCAGAATCAGTGCCTCATACTCGGCCATGTTGTTAGTGAATTCAAACGCGAGCTTATATGACCGCAGCTTTGTCCCCATTTCAGGGGGGATTACCCACACACCGGCCCGAGCCCCTTCTTTGTTGATTGTGTCGTCAAATCTCATGTTCCATGTCTCATTTTCTGCATGGTCCTCCAAGTTGGCACACTCTGCTCCTTTCCGCATGGTTTCTTCATCAGTTATCATGATGGTTGTCGACACTTCTTATTCAAAACTCAGGTCATTGTAGAATATAGAAGATCCAACCTCAATGTCAATGGAGTATATGGGATGGTTATTTAGCTGCGTCTTACTTCTCACCATGTACTTCAGCAATACTTCTCTATGAAACCATTTGTCATGGTGAAATATCGGAATGGTAGTGTATGACATGTCCATTTGCAGGGTCCCCTTTAACTTCACAACCCACGATCTAGACAGCAACATGCCAAACTTACGGGGTATGTCCACCACTACCACATCCATAACCATGTTCTTTGAAGGAATTTGGGCCAATAACACAACCAAATCCTTGTTGAGACCCAAGCACTTGAATTTCCTCGAATCAAAAGAGACAAGGTCCTTGTAGGGTCTAGTGATATCCAAACCTAGTTCATCCATGATCACCTTTGGCATGAGTTTTTACGACGGGTCGAAATCCAACATGGTGTTATGCAGGGTCATGTTATGAACCTTCAAACTGACGTAGAATAGAGGTATGTCCTTAGTATCACTTGTCTCCTCAACACGTGGACCAAATAGAATAGCAGGCTGATCATATTGGACATTCAGAGTGTTAGGGGTCCCTCCCATTTTCATCATTTTAATAATTTGCTCCCAATATTTACCCTTTTTGATAATTTCATTGAAAGGGACAGAGATTTTGATTTTATCCATTTCATGTTCAAAGTTAAAGGGAGGACATACTTTCTTTGCCTCTTTTCCACCCGCTTCTCGGCTTGCTTCCGGAGTTTTCTTCGGGGCCTCCTCCTTCAACTTTTCCTTTTCTGTCACATCCTTCTTCTTGTTGTCTGGCCTCGGTCGACTTGTGGAAGGGGCATCTTTAAGAGGTTTCCTTATGGGATTAGTCTGATGAGACTCATAAGACATTTTCTTGCTCCTGAGGTTATATTTCTTCTGAAACTGCATGATGGCATTCTGATAACCTTTTCTGAACTCTTCTATTTCCCAGGACAACGCGTCATCAGTTTCCCCAATGCATGCATCATCTGTCTCCATCATGAAATCGTTGTTTCTACTCATGTACCAATAATGTTCTCTCTTTTTCAATAACACACGTGGGTTCTTGTCATCACAACAATGCATTTGGTCTTTGAACATCTGATTGAAGTCTTCATCTGCGTAGTTTTTTTGGAATGGAGGTCTTGTCTACTGGTCGCCCTGATCTCTCTGCTCCCTCTGCCTGATCTGAGGAACCTGACCTCTCCTGAGGTTTTGATTCCTGGGTTGGGGGTCATTTTTTTCTCGAGCAGCGAGTATGTTTCCTACAAACATCTTCTCCATTAGCTTCTCCATGGTTCTCATTATTAAGTCGATTTTTTCGTCTGCAGATCTCAACATTGATGGTTGCATGTCTCCTTGGGGTTTCTTATCACCTCTATTGAATCTTGGTTCTATATTCCCTGACGCCATCATATTTACCTCAACTTCGATCGCATTGATCATTATCGCATCTAGGTTTGTTGATATTCTTTCTCTCAACAGAAAAGTGAAATCGTTGTCGAAAGAGTCAGCATACCGCAACTGTGCAGCCTCGGGAGATGGTTGGACTTCTGCAGGAATCAAGTTATAAAATTTCATTAAATGGGTTGAGAATTCTTGCACCATATCCTCCGATGCATTCCTCATGTTATCGTACTACGTCAACAACTGCAAGGGGTTCTTCTTGTATCCCCATCTATTGATGAAAGATATTTTGAATGCAGCAAAGTCTTGAATACTTGTTGGTCATAGGGATTTGAACCACTTCCTTACCTCCCCCGCAAAACTCTGGGTGAACAACCTCATCTTTGCGTCTGCATAGTCTACCTCTTCCAGGTCGACGAAGTTGTTGAACCAATCCAGATGTTGATGGGTTGAAACGTTCCCTTCAACATCGTAGAGCTTAATCCTTTGTCTATAATTCTGGGGCAGATCATGCAGTTGGGCTGGCAGAATGAGGGGGGTGAATCTAGTAGCCATGGATCTAGGAGGGTTTGGAACTTGAGGAATATTATTGGACACTAGGGTTTGGAATATCTTATGTTCGAAAACTATCTTGTCCAAACTAGTTTCCAACTTAGACCTGAAGAGGGTTTGTTCGAAGAACACATCAAACTCAAGGTCGTCGATGCTTTGCATGCCATCTTTTGGTAAGGACAGACTTTTGTCCAGGTAATAGAACGGGTCTGGCACTTTCTCTCTAGTCCTATGCAGAATTTTCTCGGGTTCATACACAAGATCTGTAGATTTTGGGTCAGGATTTGATCTGGTGTAGATCGTCTTCAAAGCCAGGGTTCTTGAACTGCACTACTTGGAGCTACTGGTCTTTTTGACTAGATTCACCAGGAAAAAGGTTTCAGCTGGTGTAGATGTTTGTCCCTCTGTTACCCTCAGGGGTCAAACTACAACGTTAGTCATTCTCCCAGGGAAAACTCTATTCAATTTTGTCCCCGACAATGGCGCCAAAATGTTAACACTCTGCAAATCTATTCGGTTGATAAACAGACGACAAAGGTAACGGTTTCAACCAACTTTGAGGCCCAAAACTAGACTTTCGGACTTGGAGAGGGCTCTCGAGAGAGAATCTGTCTACGAGAGGGATATGGCTTTAAAGTTGTGGCTAGATTTAACACCTTTCAAATGATGGGTTCTGGTTATATTGGTGCAAGAAAGTAAGACTTGGGATATGGAGTCGATTCGAGGAAGGCAGTAGAAACAAATGACTCAGTGATTGAGCTTGAGAGGATAAGGTTAAGTCAACAACAGTATTCAGTGAAAAATCCTAATGTGTGGTGGAGAGAAAACACAAGAAGTAACTTAGAGCACTGTTGCAGGTGAATTCAGAGTTAACTTATTAGAAGAAAAAGTTTTGTCTAAATGGTGCGAACAAGGGGCATTGTGCAGCAAATCCATAAGTTCAAAAATTCATTCTGAAGTAGACAGAAAAAAGATATGAATAAAGGTGACAAGAAGCACATACATAAAGAGAGAAGCACAATACATCCAACTGCTACAATTAGAATCTTTTCATCCAAGCTACATGACTTTTGCATTAATTTTTGGTCAAACTCAAATCACATACAATAGTTATCGTCTATACTAAATTTTCCAAACAACCTGGCTTTCATCGAAAAAAATCAAATATATAAATGACGGCGTTGCTTGGGTTTCCCTACCTTTCTAAATGTTATCTCTATAGACTCAAGAACTGACTGTTCTGCATTTAAAAACTCTTCATATGACGTTTTCCAAAATAGAAAAAATGCACATCTAGATACATCATGATCGTTGCAATCCGCCACGAGGATTTGGTTGTCGATCAGGTATTTGGGTGGAAAGGTGTCTGTCAGAGTCCCATTATCTGCTGTAACGGCTTTGTTTTTCCACCACACGCTCATTTGTTGGGGGAAGTGTGTGTGGCAAGTGGCTATAGTCAGTTGTGGTTGTTGTTAAAATGGAAAATGTCTTAGGCGATGGTCTCCTTCAAAACTATCAAGGTTTGTCGTATGTTTGTGAATACAGGAATGAACTCGGCTAATCTTGTTTATTTTGCTCACTGGCGAGAGCTGCGCGGGCTATCTCTTCAACCATTTCACATTCTTTGGAGTGTTTTGCATACCTTTATTATGCCAAACGCTCAGCTTCGTGCAAATATACAATCATATCATGTGCCTCTCGGAGATGTCTCTTGAGCCATGTCACGTTCCCTTTGTGACCTTCTGTTGTTGATGCTTCTGTGATCTTTGTCACCAGTTGTTGTCTCAACTCCCTATTTTCTTGGTACAACTCGACAATGGATAGCTTTGCTTTCTTCAACTACTGAGATATCTCTTGATCATTTGAGACTGTGGCATATATCCTCCTCGTTCTCTTCCCATTTCCTCATCTAGCACTTTCCAAAGGCTCCAAGAGGACGACACGCATAAGTAATTGTTCAGTGATTGGTCATGCACGCAACTCATTTGAGATTCAAGCTTCCCCAACTTCCTTGTTCATCCTTGGTCTGCCCCTTCTCTGAGGTATCTGTTGTTGGGGAGACAGGACTTCTATTGTCCCTCCTTTTCGCGCGGTTCCTTCCACTCCAAGTTCTGCACAGTGTGATGTCGTCTTTCCCGTTGGTAAAGGAAAAATCTCCCTTTTATCTTTGGGGTTTCTTATTGTGAGCGAGAATGAATCCCAATAAATTTGGGGCTCGGGTCTGGTGATCCTGCCACTATGAGTACCCTTCTTCATGTTCTGAGAGGTCGCCATGGCACAAACGGTGTTTGTTTTGTGCACAGTATGTTGAGTGGATGCCCAAGATGGAGAATCTGATCGACCTTGGCCTACGAGAAAAATTACATACGGAGCTTGAAACTGGTTTCGCCAATAACATGGGTGCAAGAGCTCTGGGATTTATAACAAAACAAGTAGAAGAAGGAATCGTTCCAAGGAATAGTGAACTCATGGAAACTGGTTGTTTCGAATCAAGTTTCATATGTTCCATAACACATCCCTGTGTGTAGAGTACATGCAATAAGGATTGCAGGGCATACGTGATGCAAACGTCGTGATTTTTCATTCCTTCGGCCTCTGTGATGAACTGATAATAGTTAAAACACCTGCCAACGTGACCTCCATTAACTACTTGACTTGACCTGGGGCACGTAGAGCCCAACTTTGACAGGACCCGACTTTCTGGTAACAACATGCCAATACCCTTTACATACGTTTCAATTCTGACATCCCTTCCAAGGGCCTTCCCGCTTCCAAGGGCCAACCGACCACTTTCTAACTTTGACCCCTTCACTTATGCATACCTAACTTCATGTGCTATGACACATGGGATATAAATCAACTGAAAAACCAACTCTAACTGAAATAAAAATGGCGGAGCTAACAAGTTCCACTACCAACGAGCATTTTTTCCGACGGAGCTTGACGATAGTTTTAAATGTCATGCTAGTTGGGACCCTGCAATCATCCCTGATCATTGATCTACTCCAAGAGAATTCTCGACCAATGGATCAAGTTGAGTGGAAGGATAGGATAAGCAAGGTAAAAGGACTAATATCCCAAATACCCAAATTCCTGATAGTCGTTGGATTGAG
Organism: Picea engelmannii; assembly: GCA_009831015.1. Classification (NCBI taxonomy): domain Eukaryota; kingdom Viridiplantae; phylum Streptophyta; class Pinopsida; order Pinales; family Pinaceae; genus Picea; species Picea engelmannii. The sequence continues at coordinate 886,752 of ML779542.1, forward strand.
TTAATCTTTTTCGGGTTAAATAAGGACCATCAGATCTGAAGCAAAGTGATTCATAATGTTTCTTAGTCGTTAGATCAAGATTTGATATAGAATTAAGTATTATTCATTGATCTGGAATAGAAAGGGGGAACCGTTAGATCAACAGTGGTCAAATTCTTCGATGATCAATTCGGCAAAAAAGGGTTGAGATCTTGAATACCCGAAGGTCGAAGTCTTGAAGAGAACATGAGTCATTCGATCTGAGAAATATTTTGGGAGTGATATTGATCGTCCGATCTATAAAGTGGAAGGACATGATAAGAAATGACGATGGAAAAAACCCGAAGTCCCAAAGTAAATGAGGACCATTGGATCTGGACAATATATGATGGTCGTTGGATCAGAATAGTGGTCAACTTCGATGCTGACCACTTCAGACAAAAAATGATTCAGAACATATGAGTTCACCCAAAGGCCGAAGTTTCAAAGTCACTCTCATTCGTCGATCTAAGATACATTTCGGGAGTTAGGACAACCGTTAGATCCAGGAGAAGAATATCTACCACATCGAGAGATCTACGCCACTAGAGCACGTCAACAAGGACACGTGGCACATTCATATAATGAAAAGTGTCAAGATGAAATCGACATTTTAGGTATGTGTAAATCACGAATCTGAGTGACACGTGACAGCCACTCGTCACATGCCACATCAACAAGTGACGTCAGCAAGTTATGTCACTCCGGGAGTTTTTACTTCGGGATTTTCACCACAAGAAAATTACCTAAAGCCCGAAGTCCCAAAGTTCTGAAATGAACGAGAACCGTTCATTGTGCAAATAAACTCCAAGGGTCTGTTCTACTTTGGTGACATGAACTTCGGAAGATTGTGAAGGAGAAATCACCCGAAGTTAATGCTATCCATTCATCTACTTTGGACAACATTCTCAATCATTGAAGTTTATGGACAAGCGTATTTTATTTGGGAGAGTTTTAAAGAGGTTGGAAGTCGTGAATGACGAAGTCCCGAAGTATCGACAGTCCTCCATCTCATCGCGAGATTAAAATGTGACCGTTGATTTTGATAAGTGATTAAACACTTGCCTAGCCTAGCGCCTGGTCACCGCTTGTGGTCATATGCGATAAGAGAAATAAAGGTAAAAGTTAATACATCGCTTAAGTTGATAAGCCAGTGGTTTTGCGTTGTCAATCATATGTAAATGGTTTGAAGGAAGCGCCTCAGCATAACTTGATTTTTGCAGTATTTGCAGAGATTTGGAATTAAGTTAAATGAAATCGATCCATATCTATGATCGATTAATGAAAAGCATTTTCTTTAAATTGAAAGGGCTTCTCGATAATATTTGGATAAATAAAAACAAACGAGATTATTGTTAAATGAAGGGGCGTGATGGTCCAAACAAAGGAAACAATGTTTCATAGCTCACACTAGCTGGAAGAATATATAAACGAGAAAGAGTGGTGAGAAGAATGTGTCTCTGCAATTCAAATAAGAAGATCAAAACAAAAGAAGAGTTCAAGAAGAAGAATTGTTGGTTCTAATGGGTATGTCAATGTCTTATTGAAGATCAAGAACAAAAGAAGACAGAGAAGCAGTTATGCAATCTCGTATTTGATATAGAATACCTTTATTGGACTGCAACAGATTCATTGAAGATTAAATGATAGAATCCAAAGATCAAGAGATGAAGTTTGATTGCAGATAACCAAAATACCATACAAGCAGAGGTTGCAGCAGACAAGTAGAAAGTATAATAGTTAATGATTCTAAGAAGACTTGAAGAATTAATAGTATCTATGTTTTTTTATGAACACCTTGAATAGAGTACAGTAAAGGAGTTATAAGTGTTATAACTTGCATAAAGGGAGGAAGGGTGGAGCAAGGGAAAACAAGTCGAAGTAAAAAAAAGTCAAATCTGATAGGACTTGTGTTAATGGTTGCATGAATCAAATTCAATGAAGAGCAGCATAGATTGAATTGAATTGTGAAATTAAAGGTGGTTGGGTGGTGAATTGAATTGTGAAATGAAGAGCAGCTCGTAGACTCCTTCCAGTTGTAGTTGGTAAATAGGGTGTCGAAGCATCCTTTCAGTGGTAGCTGATAAACTAAGGGGTCGTATCCACCTTCCAGTTGTAGCTGGTAAATGGAGTGTGGAAGCATCCCTTCAGTCATAGCTGAAGAAACTTGGGGACAATCTCTCCATCAAGTTGTAGCTTGAAAACAATTTTGTAAAAGAACATTTTATTAATGAGAAAAGAGTTGGTGGTTTTCCCTGTTGGGTTCCACGATAAAATCTTGTGTTCATAAGGGTTTGTTGTTCATCATATATTAATTAATTGAATAATTAATGTGTGTGCTTAATATTGATGAAATTAAAAAGAAAAAAGTAAGCAATACTGATTCACTCCAACCTCCCCCCCGCCATCCCCCTCTCAATATTGTTGGATATTCCATCACTAATCTTTTGTGAATTTTGTTTGATAGAACTTTCTTCAACTTTTGAGGCTTCTAGTGATTCAACTAAACCGATTTTTGTTCTTTTTTTTCTGAAGTTTGGATTTTTTAAATGGAAGCTTTTCTTTTCAATAGGTTCATTCATTGATTCCTTACTGATATTTTTTTCTAATTTTTCTTTATGTGATATTTTCTCATTTTCTAGCTTCTTGATTTTTGCAACCAAGATTTGATTATGATTCTTGAGACGAAAAATTTCTTCCTTTTTATTAGCAACAACTTTGTCAAATTTTTCCTGCCTTTTTTGTACTATCATTTAATCATCCTGGTTGATCATCTTTGAAATATTTTTAAAATATTATGAGGATGGAGCTTTTGAATGTGACGTCATTGTTATGTCCTAGAGTGTACTTTTTTTTGTTTTTGTAACAAAACATCAATTTGTTTTTCCACATTTAAAATGAAAGTACATAGTGTCTCTAGCCAAGTTGAACCAAGAATTATACCAACATCAGGTTGAGACATTTTTGTAACATTGAATTCGAATATGTATTTATAATTGTCAATTGTTACCTTTACATTCTTAATTTGTGTCTTGCCACAGTTCTTTTCAATTATATTTCGCTCTAAAATTGATACTTGATTGGAAATATCAATATTGATGAAATTGTCCTTCTTGTATGAACAAATCACAATGTTAATATTTTTTCCTTTAACAATTCCTTTAACTTTAATATTTCAAAAATAGGTTTTAAAAGTCCTTTACGCGTAAACCTTCCTTCATTTATGTTAAATTCCATTTTTTTTTGTGCTTTCATCAAAACTTTTGTTTAAAAGGTAATACTTTGAAACTTTAACGATATATATATATATATATATATATATATATATAATTTAAAAAAAAAAAATCCCTTAATAGACACAAGTCAAATTGACCTAATAGAAAGGGTTAAGCTTTTATAATTCATATAAATATAAATATAATGTATGATATATATATATGTCCTCTGTGTGTGTTAAAACCTCGATAATTGATTCTTTAATAAACTTTGTGATAAATGATTCCTTGTACTATTGTGTTGGCACCGTAATCAAGTGACTTATTAATGCGTAGCCCGTAATAATATCATACACCGGTTGTGACTTTCGGTGGAGGCTTTTCGGACTGTTGTTTTGTGTGATTGTAATCTCCACGTCCAACGGTTTCCCTAATATTTATTTCTTCGCGGCTTCCAATCGTGACGGATATCGGAAATGGGTATTGTCAACGAATTAATTTTTGGATGGTCATACGATCACCAAATGTAAACCACGAAAACAACTTGTTTCTATTAGATTTAATTAGTCGACCTCCCTCACAATTTAATTTTTCTCCTAGACTGATCCTTTTATGTCATATCCCGCAATAGTTGCAATTATATCCTCACAGGTGGCTCGTTTGGTGAGTCTAACTCCACGGAAAACCAAAAACAGAAATGGCAGAGGAAAACGAATTTATTTCCAGCAACACAAATTTTTAATTTTCCTTTTGCAGTGGTTTCTATGGTTTTTATTTTATTTAATGGTGTTGGTAGTTCTTTTGATTCACCTCAAATGCGTTTCCAAAGTATTAACAATGGGTAGTGGAATAATTCTTCCAAAAGTTTTATTTTGTAATTCACCTTGGTGATTTTCGTGTTTTAATCGAACTTGCACCGAAATAATATTTTTGTCACGAAATTTCTTAACTTTTAATGACCAAACGCTGATTATGGTCAAATACCTAAAGAAATTAGAGAAACTCTGAATATTTGAATGGTCAAAGGCCTGCAATGATGTTGCCACAGGCAACAGAATTTGACCTAAGGTCTATGGGCCAAAGGCCAAGATAAAAAAATGAGGCCTTAATACTAATGTGATGAACAAATCTTGTTCATATATAAAATATCCAAAATAGAAATGATATAACACAATAATCCATTTAGGACTGTAAAATATATGTTGGATTACTAAGAGGGGGGGTGAATCATTAATAGAGAAATCTAATCATTTTTAACCATATAATGCAAGTGTTATATCAATGTAGCATTATCATCCAATATTTGCAGAGTAAATAAACAATGAACAAATGAACAATCATACACATACACAGTACACCATGTTGGAGTTACTTCACACACACCTAGGATTTCTTTTTCCTAAAATTTTTCCTTCTTTATTAGTTATAATTAGTCATTATCCAGTCTCATATAATTTAGGGGAGAATATTTCACCTGGAGAATATTGTCTTTCAGTTGACACTTTAGTTTGACTAGTTGCGTTGAGTTTAGATGATGCATTGGTTTTGTCACCGTGCTAATTCAACCTTGCCTTGGTATCATCAGTAGAGTGGCACATTAGCCTTGATTCCCCAAGTTAACTCCTCACTACTCTTTGTTCAGTCAGTTAACTGAAGACTAGTTAACTCAACTAGGTGGCAATTCACTCCCATAATTGCCTGAGAGACTAGACTAGGTGGCATCTTACTCCCGTAACTACTGGTGTGTGTCCAGATCAATCTAGACCACCACTATGGCTCATTAGTTACTCATGTATCCTATATCTATTGTAAATTATTCATTCTTTGAGTGTGGAATACGGTTAATGAGAATTATTTCATTCTTTCTATCCTTCTTCTTCTTTCTCAATTTCTCTCTGCAAATGTGTGTAGTATTTTCTAGCTAGATATATTCCATGCAGGTTCAACACATTTACATGGTATCAGAGCCAACGGACTGCTAATCAAAATCTACACCAAAAAGTTTTGCAAGTACAAAAGATTGAAGACATCAAAAAGATGGATTATTCGTCGGAAATACTTCTCACGGCTCATAACTATTTGGAATGGAAGCCAAAAAAATTTCTTCTTCTTAGATGCAGAGACTTGTACCAAATAACTATGGCAATGGAAGTAGAACATGATTCCACCGATGAGGAAAACAATTTTTTCAATAGACAAGATATGGCCATAGGATGGATCCTCTCGTTTATTTCTCCTGAAATTCTCCATCAAGTATATGATGATTCACAAGAATCAACTCCGAATGAATTATGGACCAGATTGGAGGTTCTATTTGGGAATAAACAATATTGTGAAGATTTCATGCAGGAGGTTGAACAGATAGAGCCAGAAGAGAAGCCATCAAAAGATCAAGCCTCTTATTATGAAGAGTCTTCTACAAAAGTATTTGCAAAAATTTGTATTCCATTAATTGAAGATGATGTCTACTCCATTTCATATTTTTTTTCTAAATTTCATGTGGAAGATATCTAGCATGCATCTCAGGGGTCACAAGCATACACTTTTCCATGCGCAATTCATGCATCTCAGGAGACAAAATGGGAGCCACGCACATCAGACTCAATTATGATATTTTATCAGAAACATTTGCAAAAACAAATTGGATATTTGAATTCCTATCGGAAAAACATCCAATTTCAAAAACAAAATCATCCAAAACGGAGTCCAGAAAGTGAAGTTATGATCTTTTTAAAATCAACAAAATTCCAGCATGTGTGGACATATCAATGAGTCATATACTTCATTAGATATGTGCAGACATATACATCTTCAACAAAATCTTCAACGAGTACAAATTTGCACAGTTGCGAAGTCTTCTTGGAGTGAAGGACAAGGTTGCTTAGCAACTGCTTTTTGTTCCTTCTCATTTTATTTTTTTATGCATTGTAATTTGAGGGGGGCTTCCCATGAGTTTTTCCCTCTTTCCTTATTTATTTCAATGTATCTTTTGTATTTGGGTACCTAACATGGCCTCGTTGTCAGGACCCATTCTTTATTTTCACCATAGTGATGTTCAGGGGGGGGTGTTGGAGTTACTTCACACACACCTAGGATTTATTTTTCCTAAATTTTTTCCTTGTTTATTAGTTATAATTAGTCATTATCTAGTCTCCTATAATTTAGGGAAGAATATTCCACCTGGAGAATATTCTCTTTCAGTTGACACTTCAGTTTGATTAATTAAGTTGAGTTTAGATGTTGCATTGGTTTTGTCACCATGCAACATTGGGATCATCACTATGATAATTTGACCTTGCCTTGGTATCATCACCAGAGTGGCACATTAGCCTTGATTCCCTGAGTTAACTCCTCACTACTCTATGTTCAGTCAGTTAACTGAAGATTAGTTGACTAGTTAACTCAACTAGATGGTAGTTCACTCCCGTACCTGCCTAAGAGACTAGACTAGGTGGTAGTTTACTCCCGTAATTGTTGGTGTGTGTCTAGATCACTCTAGAACACCACAATGGCTCATTAGTTACTCATGTATCCTATATCTATTGTAAAGTATTCACTCTTTGAGTGTGGAATATGGTTAGTGAGAATTATTTCATTCTTTCTATCCTTCTTCTTCTTTCTCAATTTCTCTCTACAAATGTGTGTAGTATTTTCTATCCATATATATTTTGTGCAGGTTCAACACATTTACACACCAGTGCTTTTACATGGAAACCCAAAGTGGGAGAAAACCACATAATGTTTTTTTCTTATATGTCTTGAAGAATTACATTCATTGGAAGCACCAACTTCCTTTGTTTTCCACCTGCAACTGGAAGGAGGCTCCAACCCCCTAGTTTCTCAGGCTACAACTTGAGGGAAACTCCAACTCCCCAATTCTATGGCTACAACCAGAAGGAGGCTACAACCTCCTATGTTCTATGGCTACAACTGGAAGGTGGCTACAACCACATGTCCTTGCCCCGTCCAATCTCCTTGACGTATAAGTAGAATGATGAAACCACTGTCACACTATCACTATGAGATATACTGCTATAAACTTGCACCAAACAACTTGTACCAATAACACAAACCATGTATCAACCATGCATCAAACTATACGTCAACCTATAATCAACCTGTACCATAAACAAGTGCATCAACCATGCACCAACCTGTACCAAACAACCTGTAATCAACATGTACCATAAACAAGTGCAATAACCATGCACCAACATGTACCTCAATCTGTACCATGAATAAGTGCATCAACATGTACCATAAACAAGTGCATTAACCATGCACCAACCTATACCTCAACCTGTACCATGAATAAGTGCATTAACCATGCACAAAACCTGTAAGAATAACCTATCACAACAACCTGTCTCATCAATCTTATTAGCCAAATCATATCTACTCGCCAAGACAACTCTCAAATATGTGCATCAACCAAGCATAACACAACAACTCGTAATCACCACCAAGATCAATATGTGCTTCTAATAATATACCAATACAAGTATGCTACATCATCCATAAACCATGTGTCAACAATACTACTAACAAGTGTCTTCAACCATGTATGAAGTATGTACCAATCATGTATCAACTACTCATCAACAATGACTCATCAAGATGTACCAACATCATCAACTATACACCTCATGTATGTGCCAACTCATCAACTACTTGTCTCAACCATGTACCCAACATGTACCTCAACCAAAATCCCTCATCAATTTCATCATCCAAATCTAATTTGTAAATAGACTTGGTGTATATCATCACATACTTGCAAACCTTCCTTAACTTTAACAACAAGAGACTAGCATTTTCATCAAACTTTACTTTAGTCTCACATGACTAGTTTTGGATTAGTCAACAACCCTAATTTGAAATAATCATAACTATGTACCTGTAATGAATAAAGATCTGAAAATAGTATAAAATGTTCTTCATTGTGTTTTATTCAATTCCTCTAGATGTCGCTACTTGGAACCTCTCAGAAAATGATTTATAGAAAAAATGGCATACCTTGTTGAATTCTGACTTATTTTAGAGAGTGAACTTGTAGAGCGTGCCCCACACAGAATATTTGTTGTATGGATCTACAAATTTTAAAAAACATACTAAAGAATGTACTCTAACTAACACATTTGGTCTTACTGAATTTGGATCTATTATGAAGAAGTTATGATGTTTTTACCCGAAACACATGTTTTAAACTAGTTTCAGGACTAGCCACAAACCCTATTTTTCATGGAGTGTAACTCCAAAAATACAATGACGCACAAGCTGAAATTTGTACCACATCTACTTGGATATGTTTTCTCAATGGCAGCCCAATTTCATGGTCTGAATCATTCTAGAAAAAAATGTAATTGAGAAAATGGCGAGATGACCTGTAAATAACATACCTTAGAAATCATCATCAAAAGAATTTATCCTCCCTTGAATTTTTTCCTTCTTACTTCACCTTCCCTCTGAAATTTGGCTTAGATAGCCTTTGGTTACCTCAGTCACCTATAGATATTCAATATTCTCAAGTTTGATTGAAATGAGAGAGCCTTGCCTCTTATTTATACTCTCCAAGTAACTTCCTTAGAAGCATCTTCTAGGCCACTTTGTCCACATAGTCACCTATGTCCAACTTTGCCCAAATTGCCACTTGTCCATGTATCCAATAGTCACTTGACCACTTAACCCATTTTCCTCATTTTAGGGTTAACCTTCTTATAACCACTTTCCATAATTAGATAGTTCTCCATTTACTTTATTATTTAAATAATCATCCTTGACTTTGTCACTTCACTTTATTATTTAAATAATTCTCTTTGATTTTGTCAATTCACTTTATTATTTAAATAATCCTCTTTGACTTTGTCACTTCACTTTATTATTTAAATAATATTCTTTGAATTTGTCACTTCACTTTATTATTTAAATAATTTCTTCTTTGCAATCACTTTGACTTCTTTGACCTTTTGGGGCTTCAAGCCAACATATGAGGGTCCTCCAAATTCGTAAGGTCATAACTCTCAAACCGTGAGGAGTTATGTGACGTTACACATACCACCAGAAATGGAATGACATGTACTATCCATATAGAGTAGTCTTACCTGCAAATATATCAAAACTCATATCATTATACATCAAACAAACTTGGGCCCATTGCCCAAACCTGGATTCTCCAACTTCACATGGCCATAACTCTCTAACCGTGAGGAGTTATGTGATGTTCCACATACCACTGGAAATGGCATGACATGTAATACCCATCTAGAATAGTCTTACCTTCAAATATATTAAAATTAATACCATTCTACATCAAACAAATGTAACACCCCTCAAGCTAAGGACATCTACTCGGTCAACTGGTGAATTTTTTTTTTTCTTTTACAGTGTGTGCGCGTGTGCAGAAGAAACATCCCCTTAGACTCTATGTCATCACTCGAACCGACAGGACGCATGTAAAA
>ML779542.1:917747-933834 GCA_009831015.1 Picea engelmannii
AGTTCGAGCCACGGCGGGAGTGCTAGCAGGCGGTGGCAGGGCTGCTGTCCACCCCTCTCCCTCAACCTCTCTGCAACTGTGTGTGGCCCCTTTACTCCATATGTGAGTCAAGTCGGCAAGCTATCGTCAGCCTGCATCACCAAAATAATCATGTCAGAATGTCGTCATCAAATCATCACATCAAATCAACATCATAATAAACAAATCCACCCAAAAGCACACTCCCTGACTCAGTCCGGAGTCCAAGGGGGTCTACCGATGCCTCCGCATCCTCAAGGTCACAAACCTGCACACTCAATCAACTGAGTCAATAGCACCCGTATACATGAATAGTAACGCATCAATCATCTGTCAATCACGTCATAATCAGATATATAAGGTCCAACATCAAAAAGGGTCCAGATCACTTGCGAGCAAGTGTCCTCAAAGAATAAGTGGTCTCAGTGCGCCAGAGCGGGATGTTACAACAAACTTGGGTCCATTACCCAAACCTTTGTGCTACTAGAATTCACTATTGGACTTTCTCCAAGGGTTGACATCAATCACTAAGGGTTGACATCAATCTACAATATCACTCTTCAATGGTTGATATCAATGAAAACAAACAATCCATACCAACTGTCCATCAACCTAAGCCAATTGTCTAATAATATATTGTAAAATAATGTATGATAGATAGATTATGAAGAAAATCAAAGTGTCATATATAAATACAGATCCTAAAGGCACTATGTCAACTATTCATGAAGGGATGTGTCCCTTAGTTAAATATTATTTATTATTACTTAATATTATAAATATTTGTATGTTACATTGTGCATGTAACTATGATGTTGATGAGTGGACGTTTGGCAATGTGTGTCCACCCATTGATAACAATAGAACAACCTTCCCTCACCCATGCATGTCTCATCCTCTCTTTGTGCACAATGACATTGGACAATTTCCTATCTAAGATCACAATCCTCAACTTATGTTCACCTGGGAGCACATATGAGGGTCATGTTATTGCAATTTCCTTGACCATCTCCTTAAAATAAGGAGATCGACTAATATGGAAAGGAATTCCATTAGAAAAAAAAAAATTCCAATGGCATCATGTGTATCATCACAGTTCAACTTATTTTACATCCCTACAACAGTTGGTCCCAATGCACAAGAATGAGAACCCTTATGTTTGGATGAAGATATCCCATTGTCAACATGAGATGGTGGAGGCATAAGGCCAATGGATGTTTTTTTTTCCTTTTTATTTTCTTTTGGATCTTGTAGCTGCTTCCACAGTGTGATAAGCTTCACTCATGACATTTAGGCTAGAGAAGGTGTTGTTTGCATTTGTTTCCATTTGTATCCTCAAAAGCTAGGATCTTTCCATCATGGATAATTTTACACATACAATAACCCCTATGCCACCTATGCCCAAAAGGTGCATCTTAACTTGATTATATGTTAGGGACCTAACCTACCTAACCCCTCAAGTGGGTAGAATAATATATCTCCGTGTAATAAAGGTCAATATTAATAAGGCCTAGCAATAAGGAGGAATAAGTCAAATGTAAGAAGACCTAATAGAACCTTCTTCTTCTAGAAGGATCTTCCTCTAGCTTGTTCTTTTAGATGGATAGATTTAGTATAAATAGGAATAGAAGGGTATGAGAATTTTTGTCTTGAATATTATTGAAACAGAGCTTTGCTCTGTAGGAGGTTTCCCCCTCAAAGAGGCAAGTGAAAATTGCTCTCAATAATCAAAGTGTTCTTTCTAGTGTTATTATGGTATTATTGTGGTATTGTTCTGGTTATATCATTGTTTCTCTTCCATTTCTAGCTAATTATTTATGTTATGCATACTATTTTATATCTGGAATACTACAAGTGGTATCAGAGCACCTTCCTCGGCAGAAAATTGTGGGTTAATTTTTTTCAGGGTAGAGACATATTTCGATGTCTTAAATCTACAGAGATCTGTTGTTACATGTATAAACCCGCGGTCAGGGATTCACACACGTAGGAAATACAAGTGGTACTTAAGCGCACATCTATTGGCCACCCTTATAACCCTTGTTGGTACCCCTTCGAGTGTTAGTGAATCATACAACGCCTGTATACGGATTGACCTAGATCTCTTAAAACCCTCCATAGATATTCCGATCGACCGCCTGACATCTATAGTGAAATCGAGAACAACACTCGAGAACATACTCTATAGTACTTGGGTAGTCGAGTAGTACGGCTAGGGGCACGATCTAGCCTCCTTAGTTGGTGCCCTGAGATATTAGGTCAAGTATTACTGTTGGACCCCACATGTATATCAGAGATCTATAGCACAAGGAAAACCCTTGTCTGTAGAACCCTTGAATACCCTAACCCTTGGGACAGAAACAAAAATAGAACAGACAAGATCTGTTGTCGCGCAACTGTGTCTTATGCATTCGAGTTGAGAAATTACTACACATTTCTTCTTGTTAAGCATTTGGGAATTTTGTCATTACAAAATTCTTAGTATTCTTCAGGTCAACACACTTATTTGGGACCTATTCCATTGGATTCCCCTTTTTTCCCTGATTGCAGTCATACCCTTCATGTTTAATCCTTTTTGTTTCAGTGGACCCGACCCCTTCCAAGTTTCCCTATTCTATCTCCTATTCCATTACATTTCCATTCTTGCATTGATCATCGTGGTACCTATCACTTATAAGTCATTTTTTTCAATCCCATCCACCCATTTTTCCTCACCCACACTTCCCCTTTCCAAATGGCCACCACTCGCAACCAAGAACTCCAAGATTCCATCAATCAAGCCCATGCCTCCATCGAACATACGATATCTGAGATGGGTTCTACCAATTCCTGCATTCAAAAAGTAGAGCACAAATTTGACACCATGGAAGCCAACTTCACAACCCAATCTACCGCCCTCCAGTCTGTTGTCAATCAATTGTTGAACCTCCCTACAGGTCCTTCCTCATCAGACCAACCCAATGTTGTTGATTCCTCTCAGTAGTTTCATTTTCAATCCAACTCCTTTCATCGTGAACCTTGTCTTCCCCACCTAGAGGTCAATAAATTTGATGTCTCTGATCCTATGGGTTGGGTCACTCAAATAGAGCATTATTTTTCTCTACATGGTATTACTAACGAGTTGGCCAAACTTCGTTATGTTGTCCTCTATCTCGATCCTAAACGCTGGAAATAATGGCAATGGCATAAAAATTCACTTCAGGGGTATATTGTCTGGACCTAGTTTGTTGCAGAGCTCTATGCCCACTTTGATATTGATACTCTCTATCTTGGTCGTTTCATCAAGTTGAAATAGTCAGGCACAGTGGAAGACTTTATCATTGCTTTTGAGAATTTTTCCTTTCGAACAGAGGGCATGTCAGATGTGTTCTTCCGTGAATGTTTTATCAGTGGCGTCAAGGATGAAATTTGATCCCAAGTTCTCATGGCCTGCCCTCAGACTAGGTTGGAAGCTACTGAACGTGCTAAAGAGGCCCAACAAGTTGTTTTTTCCTAGAAAAAAAAAACCCTCTTTTGTTCCTCACCCTCGACCCACTAATTCTAACCCCCCTATCACTCCCCTCAAGGTCTAGAAACTCACTAGGGATGAAATGTTTGAATGCAAATTGAAGTTTCTTTGCTATAATTGTGATGAAAAATATTTTCCAGGGCATAAGTGTAAGGAACAAAAACTTTTATGGTTATTTCTGAAGATGTTCCTGAAGATGATGTGACAGTTCCCCTTGTTGAAGAGCCCTCCCTTCCCGATGCTACCCAGGAACCTGTTGGCCCACCTGAATTTGACCCACTTATTTCCTTGCATGCCCTCATTGGCTTCTCTGCCCCTCAAACCCTCAAGCTCATTGTCTATATTAATCACAGGAAGGTCATCATCCTTGTTGACAGTGGTAGCACCCACAATTTTATTCAGCGTCACATTGCCTAGGAAACCGATTTCTATATTTGTGTTATCAATAATTTTCAAATCGTGATAGCCAATGGTAGGTACATGAAATGTGGTGGGCGTTGTGAAAATGTTCGTCTTCAAATTGGACATTACCACCTGAAATCTCATATGTTTTCTATTGACATGGGTGGTTGTGACATTGTTATAGGTGTTGAATGGTTACACACTTTGGGTCTCATTCTTATGGATTTTAAGGAATTAACCACACAATTCCAACATGAGGGACAAAGGTATCAATTCTAAGGTATCACAGTTGGTTCTCCTGAGATAATTAGTTCTCATCACATGGAAAATTTCCTCAAGAAAGGCCACTCTGGTATTATTGCTCAACTCCATTATATTCAAGCTGTTGAGACACCCTCTGTGCATCCTGACCTCCAAGCTATCCTTTCCACACATCCAGTTGTTTTCTCCACCCCTCATGGACTTCCTCCTTCTCATGGTGTTCATTATCATTCCATTCCCCTTATTCCTAGTAGTCTTCCTCCCAATGTTCTCCCTTATCGTCATCCCTTTTCCCAAAAGAATGAAATTGAGAAAATAGTGCAGGAATTTCTCCAATCTGGTGTTATCTTCCCTAGTATCAGCCCTTATTCTTCCTCTGTGGTCATGGTACTTAAGAAAGAAGGTACTTGATGCATGTGTCCTAACTTTCATGCCCTCAATAAACTCACCATCAAGGACAAGTTTCCCATTCATGTTATTGATGATCTATTGGATGAGTTGAGTAGTGCTTAGTACTTCACTAAACTAGATTTGTGTTCTGGCTAACACCAGATACATATGAAAGAAGGTAACATACCCAAGAATTACTTTCGAACTCATGAGGGTCACTATGAGTTTTTGGTCATGCCCTTTGGCCTGTGTAATGCCCCCTCCACCTTCCAAAGCCTCATGAATCATGTCTTCCATACTTTTCTCCATCATTTTTTCTTAGTTTTCTTTGATGATATTCTCATCTATAGTAAAACTTGGCAATCCCATCTTTCCCATGTGGATCAAATTCTCCATCTACTCTCTCAGCACCAAATTTTCCTCAAACACTCTAAATTCTCCTTTGACGCCTCAAAAGTAGAGTACTTGGGTCATATTGTTGGAAATCTTGGTGTCTAGGTAGATCCTAAAAGGATTGAAGTAATGCAGGATTGGCCTCGCCCCAAGACTATCAAAATCTTGCGTGGTTTTTTGGGTTTAACAAGATTTTATCACAAGTTTGTTCAGAATTATGGAAATATTATGGCCCCTCTCACTGCTCTCCTTAAAAAGAATTATTTCACTTTGACTCTCGTAGCGGATCAAGATTTTCAATATGTGCACTACTTCGGTCTTGGCCCTTCCTAATTTCACAAAAACCTTTGTCCTGGAATGTGATTCCTCAGGCAGAGGAATTGGAGTCGTCCTTATGCAAGAAGGCAGGCCTTTGGCCTTTACCATCAAACAATTGTCAGAACACCATTTGGGCTAATCAATATATGAAAATGAAATAGTATATATTCTGCATGCAGTAGATCTCTGGTTCCCTTATCTCCTGGGGCAACGCTTCCAAATTAAGACAGATCATCAAAGACTCAAGTATTTTTCGGAGCAACAACCTTCCTCCCCAAAGCAACAAAACTAGGTAACTAATATCTTTGGTTATTATTATGAGATCATTTACAAGAAAGGAAAATAAAATGTGGTTGTTGACACTCTTTCTTGAAAATATGAAGATGAAGGGTCCATTTTCTCCCTCTCATTCATTGTACCAGATTGACTCCAAGCTATGCATCAAGAATGGCTACATGGTCCTAAAATCTTGCATCTGATCCAAAAATTGAAATCCAACTCTCTAGGTTCCCCAGGGTACTCTTGGAACAATGATGAGCTTCACTACAAAGGTCGTTTGTATTTAAGTAAATAGTCACAACTTAAATCCATGGTGTTTTGTGAGCTTCATGCTACTCCCATAGTTGGGCATTCAGGGTTTACAAAAACCTATGACCCAGTCAAACCTTATTTTTTCTGGGATGGTATGAAAAAGGACGTTCGTACTTTTGTAGCAGAATGTGATGTTTGTCAATGCAACAAAGGTGAAACCATCAAACCTCCTAGCACACTCCAACTGCTTCCAATTCCACCCGCTATTTGGAGGAACATATCTATAGATTTTATTGTGGGATTTCCTAAATCCGACAATAAGTCAATCATCATGGTGGTCGTGGATCGTCTTTCCAAGTATGCTCATTTATGTTCTCTTCAACACCCATTTACCGCATCCACTATGGCTCAAATTTTCATGGATCATATCTTCAATCTTCATGGCATCCATCATTCTATTGTTTCTGATCGAGATCCCACTTTCACCACCAATTTTTGGCAAGAACTGTTTAGACTACAGGACACCCAATTGAATCTTAGCACTACCTATCATCCATGGACTGATGATCAAACTGAAGTCGTCAACAAGTGTTTAGAGACTTATTTGAGGTGTTTTGCCTCTGAAAGGCAAAATCAATGGGCTCAATGGTTACCATTATCCAAATGGTGGTACAACACTTCTTACTATACAACTACTCACATGACTCCTTTTGAGGCAGTTTATGGCCAAAATCCACCTTCCATTCTCTCCTACATGTTAGGTGTATCGAAGGTCCAAGCGGTTGACCAAACACTTACAACTCATGAGTTTATTCTCCGTACCCTCAAAGACAATTTGGTCATGGCTCAGAATCGCATGAAGCAACAAGTCGATCAAGGTCACTCAGAACATCAATTTTTTGAAGGAGACCATGTATTTCTTCAACTGCAACCTTATAAGAAAACTTCACTCAAGGCCAAACATTGTCAGAAACTAGCGCCCAAATTTTATGGTCCTTATAAAGTCCTCAAGTGCATTGGATAGGTGGCCTATCAATTAGATTTTCCCAGTAATTCTAAGCTCCATCTTTTTTTTCATGTCTCCTACTTAAAGAAGGTGATTGGAACTAAGTGCCAAACTAAAACCAAACTTCCAAAGTTGGATGAATAAGGATCCATCTGGTTGTAGCCACGAGCATTTTTAGACTAGCGAGATTGTCATCTTCATTGGCGTACCATCAAAGAAGTGTTAGTCTAGTGGAAATATACAACTCCAGCAGATGCCACCTGGGAGCCCGCTAACATTCTACAACAATTTCATCATCTCAAGCCTTGAGGACAAGGTTGATTTTAAGGGGGAGGGCATGTTAGGTGTTAGTCCCTAAATTTGCACTTGACTATGAGAGGGAAATCCAGGGCATCCTTAGGTTATTGCAATGATATTTTTTTAAGGGTTTTGAAATAGATTTTTTAGAAAAATGGTTGAAATTTGGTTCAAGAATTCAAATAAACATATAACTCAAATGTAAAAGAAAGAAAACATCCCACCGATTTAGTAAATGGTAGTCACCTTAATAGATCAGAAAATAATGTGAATAAAGAAGGGAATATATGAGAGTATCTAGTTTTTCAACTCCATATGGATTTATTATTTCAAAATATCATTGAGAAACAATAACATGTACTTGAAGACAATCTTGATAATAAAAAAAGACAACAAAGTTTTCACCGTGTTACTTAAAATCAAGAAATCAAATGCATTGCAACAGAATAAATGACTTCAAGTAAGAAAATAAATAGAATAAGATATGAAAGAAGATATGACCACAAACATGATTTTTCCATTTAGTATCAATATGGAATATAAACTGTCTTATAGTGGATTTCACAAAAATTTCCTTGAATGCCCAACTTCTCGACCTTCATACAATCTTTCTTGTGTCTATTTAAAGTACAGAGAGTATTCATGTAGATCCTATTATCTAGTTTACATTTTTCTAATAGGATCATGTTAATGCCTATTTTCTAGGAAAATTAGCTCAAATGAGCACATATAATGCCTATATAGTAGAGGGCTCAACAACCAATCCAAATATAGATTAAGAAATAGATTTACAAAATTGGAAAATCCCACAAAAATTGGAATCCTATCTTGTTAAGTTGTTGCATCCGAGATATCAAAAATTTTCATTTGAATCAAGCATTATGAATCAAATTCTTCATAATTAATTCCTGATCAATAGAATTCGAACAATCAAAACTGAAGCAAAGTCTTCATGAATCATCATTGTATGATGACTGCACTAGCCTTGGTGTCTTTTTGTTTAAGCTTGGTTGTTAACAAAACATTATGCGAATATAACCTAATATTGGATTCTCTTACCTCTTTAAGAAATGCCTTTTGTTTTTTTCTTTTCCTTTTAAAAACCTATATATTTTCTTGTTGTTTGGCATTCCATTGCTCAACAAAAGATTTCTCTTTATTCAATTTTTTTATCATACTCTGCATCTCCTTTACTTTGTCTTTTTCCTTCCTTGCTTTCACTTTAAATTATGTATATTCCTCTATAGGGACAGGTAAATTCAGATCTATAGCAGCTTGAGGTTTTCTTAATTTAATCACATATTTTGAAGATAGTCCAAAACTAAGGTATTCATCCTCATTGTTATCAGAATCGTTGGTTTCTGGAAGGTCTTTCACCTGGTCTGGTTCTGAAAAAGGATCATTTTTGTCATCATAAGCTACATCTCTACCCTTAAACACAGATTCAGTACTGAAGCTAATTTTGTAGTTTCTCTCGTCACATGTCTTCTAGAGTACTATGCAATCTGCTTTCCTTTTTCTTGTTTCTTCTTCGAGTCCTCAGGTTCTTTCTTTGTTATGTGTAAAGAAGATGTCACTGCCTGTTTTTTGATCTCCTTCTTAGAATCCTCTGAATTATCTTCTATGATTATAAGATTCTTCTTCTTGATGGAAGGTTGAAACATTGCTTTTGAATTCAGTCTAAATTTATTGGTAGCTCTAGTGGAATTCCTCCTAGGGTATTTAGGTACAGGTGTTTTCTTGTTTCTCTGTTTTTTACCCCTTATATTCTTCTTACCTGTATATTGTTGCTTCTGTTTTACTGGAGTCTAAACTGGGCTTGTGGTATAATCCTCATATTCATCAATTTCCCTCTTTATATCTGGATAAGGATAGACGTTATTTTCTTCATACATTTTAGGATTCTTACCTCGATTAGTAGTGCCTTTCTCATGATCTTCACCTACAATAAATTCACCAATAGCTTGTTGGGTTTGTAATTTTCTCTTGCTATCCTGAGTTACCCTAGTTGCAGGTGGCTCTTCTTTTATTAAGACATTGGTTGCTTTAGGAGTTTGTTTCTCCTTTACAGGTTTCTTCCCCTTGACATTTTTTTATTTAGTAGACTATAAATATGGTTTTAAGGACTGGATTAACCAATCCCAATATCATTGAACTTCATTTAAGCAGGAGACTAATAATGTTATAATCAAACCTTGATCAAAAAGACCGTTTTTTTTTGTAGAGGGATGCGATTGGATCCTCTTATACATCTTGGATAAACTTTTTAATAGAAAATAGGGTAAATTAAGAGGATAATCACCATTTATATGAATCAACAATTTGATATGATAGAGATAAACCAAGGAAAACCCGCCTTCACATGCAATGTACCTATTTATAATTAGCAAGGAAGTGTGCCATTATTTTTGTACCTAGTTGTGTGGTATACCCTTGCTCCAGTTAGGGTTTTTCTTCTCTGGAATTAGAAACTGATTTACAAATTCCATGACCACATTCTCCTTCTTCCACCATATTTCCCCATACACTGACAATCTGTAGGCTTTAGAGATAGAATTTTCTATCACATGCATTAGAAGTTTTCCAACCACAGATTCAAAGCCATCAAAATTATGTGCAAACACCATCGATATATGTTTTTCATGCCCCTGGAATGTTGAGAAAAAATCAAACCAACCAGGATCCTTGAATGTTTGCGCCATCTGAGGGAATGCTTCGAGCAATTTTGTTCCTTCAAGCTCTAGTCTGATTATCTAGCCACTCTTTTTGGGTGCCATAACGTTGATATGATCTTGTAGACAATTCTGAGAAGATTGATGGTTGAATATTCGATTCCCGAGAGTTGCTAAAAGCTAGAAGTTATCTCTTTGTCTACAATCCCTGCATTAAATAACAGACAGACATACTAAAATATGAAGGTGATGATTTCATTCATGATAATAAGACGTGTTGATTTGATGTAGGTATGGAGAGTACAACTCAATCCTTCATATATAATGGTTATAAAAAAAATAGCAACCCAAAATGGATCATAAATGGGGTATGGAGATCCTCTAATCATGATTTAAATGTTAAGAAACGATCTAGGCAGGGTAGAGCATGCAAAAAAATGATTATTCTATGTGTTGCAGGAACAACGCCACTTTTCTGACTTGGAAAATTTTGAAATTTCAAATAATGAAACGACAAGTTATGTGACAAAAAATTAACATATCAAATCCTAATCTTTAAAAACCTCAAAAATCATTTAAAAAGTGCAATAAAGATTGAAAAATAATCTTCCAAGCCAAGAGGTAAAAACAGAGTTTTGACATAAAATCATGAAAAAGGAGAGGACGGGGACTACGGACACTCACTCAATCAAAAACAAGGTTAGATACTAACATTGGCTCCTTCTAGGGGTAAAGTTTCATGATGAAGCTTTAAGAACTGCTAACCAATGCCTTCATATCCTTCTGATTCTTTTTATTTCCTTGTTCTTTCATCCTTTGTTTAAAACCACAAACTGTAAAGAAACAATTCCATTGGGTATATGGAGTCTTTATTTGAGTTCAAAAAGTAAAACCTATTATACAAACTGAACTTTCTGACTGATCTTTAAAGGAAATAATGCTTCAGGAATCTCCCATTTACTGGAACTCCTAAAATGTCACTATCATCGAAATTATGTAAGAGAAAGGTATTGTTGTTCATGACCCTGGCTACTTTGAAAGGACCATACCATAAGTTGTCAAAATTACCATGTTTAGATTTGTCCTCTCTTCTAGCATCCCATCTCAATACAATATCTCTCTCTTTGAAAATATCCTTCTTTGTCTTCTTATCAAATGTTGCTTTGACTTTGCTCTGATGAATAAAATCTTTCTGATCCATCTTTTCTCTATCATGTTGAACCTCTATCATCTAGAAGACTCTCCTTTGAAATTCATTGGGTTCTTCTAACTCCTCTTGCAGAAATTTAAGAACAGGTAAACCTAATTGAGTTGGAAAAACAACCTTTGTTCCATACACCATTTGGAAGGGGGAAGTTCCAATGGATTTCTTATTACTAATCCGAACAGTCCATAGGGAAAATTTTAACTTAGAATCCCATGACCTTTTGTTTTCTATAAGTATTGTTTTGATAATCATTATGAGGATTTTATTGGATGATTCTGCTAACCCATTTCCTTAGGGATAGTAAGGAGTGGAATGGACCAATTTGATGTTATATTTATTGCAAAAATCAATCATTGAGTTTTATTTAAACGCTTGAGCATTGTTAGTGACTAGCTTCTTAGGACAACCAAATCTAGAAAACATATGCCCTTCAAGAAATTCCATGATTACCTTGTATGTTGCATTCTAGGTTGGGATTGCTTCAATCCACTTTGTAAAGTAATCTGTGGTTGTAAGTATCCATTTATGTTGTACAAAAGATGAAGGACTGATTTCTCCAATAACGTCTATGCCCCATTGTTGAAAAGGTCCATGAGCAATGATGGGTTTTAAAGGCAGAGACGTAAGTTTATGTTTTCCTGCAAACTTTTGACATGGTTCACATGCCCTCACCTGAGAAAATATGTCAAAAAATAGTACAGGCCAATAGTAGCACGCTCTTAGAATTTTGAAAGCAATATCTTTCCAATGGTGATGTCCTCCACAGACACCCTGGTGTAAATCACAGAAAATCTGTTTTTCTTCCTCTTAATTAACACACCTTAACAAAATTCCATTAGGAGATTTCCAAAACAAGATTTGATCAATAATGCAATATTTCACTGATTTCAATTTAAGTGATATGAATTTGGATTTATCTAAATCGGGAGGAGACTGAAGATTTAGCAAAAAAAAGACAATATCTTTGTACCATGGCGAGGAAAAATATGTGTTGCTTACCTGTGAGCCAATTTCCTCAATCTGAAATGATGAATTATGTGATTTGCTAGAGAAATGATACAATCCAATTTCTTTGAAATTTGACTATGTCATCAATTTGGCAAGACCTTGTACTTGTATTAACTGAGTGGGATTTATAGTCAAATTGTATTCTAGAATTTTAGTTATCCACTTTCCTCTCTTTCCTTCACAATCAGGTTGGACCAAAATTTATTTAACTACACTACTTGGAACATATACAGTAATCTCAGATTGTAGAACATATACCCTGAAATATTTTAAAGCCTTTACCAGAGCATATGTATGTTTCTCAATAATATCGTATTTAGTTCAGAATCTCTGAGAGTCTTTTTGAAGAAAGAGATAGGTTTCTCATACCCCTGATCATTTCTTTGTAAGAGAACAACAGTTATAGTGTTTTCAGAAGCAAATGAAAAAATAAAAAACCCCTTAGATTAATTAGGGTTGATGAGGACAGGTGCCTAGATAAGAGCTTGCTTAATATTTTCAAATGATTATTTGGCTTCTGGTATCCATTTTATTTCTGCATCCTTCTTTCACATATCAGTAATGTACTTGATGATTTTTGCAAAATTAGGTATAAATCTTCATAAAAAATTGATTTTACCTATGAAGGCTTGGATAGACTTCTTGTTTCTTGGAATATCTATCTGTTGAATGGCCTTTACTCTTTCAGGATCTATCTTGATTCCTTCTGGTGAAATGATATGTCCTAAAAAATTCCTTCTTCCATGGAAAAAAGAGATTTTTTAGTATTTAATGATATATCATACCTCCTGCATTTTTCAAATGTCTTCTTCAAATGTTCTTCATCTGAGGTTGAGAACACATTAATATCATCAAGATAAATAACCATAAATTTTTCTTTCTCACCAAAAAATGAAATATCCATATCTCTCTTCATCTGAGGTTGAGAACACATTAATATCATCAAGATAAATAACCATAAATTTGTCTTTCTCACCAACAAATGCAATATCCATATCTCTCTGAAATGTTGCTCTTGCATTCATTAATCCAAAAGCCATATTTTCATACATGAAAGTGCCCTGGGGAGTGGTAAATGTTGTTTTCCTCTTATCTTCCTCCATTATTGATATATGATTATACCCTAAATATCCATCAAGAATAGATATCCTCTTTTCCCCTACTACTCTTTGTAAAATATGATCCATTTTAGGTAATGGATAATTGTCCTTTAGAGAACATCTGTTCAGATTTCTGAAGTCTACACAAAGCCTTATCTCTCCATTATTTTTCCTTGCAACTAAAAAATTAGCTACCCACTCTGAGTATCTCATTGGTACTATAATTTTAGCATCCAACAACCTTTTCAGTTCTTTTTCTATTATAGGAAGCAACAATCGATTGAATTGTCTAGATTTCTACTTAAAAGGTTTGGATCCAGTCTTTAAAGGAATATTGTGTTGTATAATCTATGTATCAAAAACCTTTAGGTATTCATAAGACCAAACAAACACATTTGAAAATTGTCTCATCAAATTAACATACTTGTTTCTCTTTTTTCTGACAGTTTTCTAGATAATTTCACCATCGTGGGATTTGAATCTGGACAGATATCACATTCTATTACATCAGTCTTCTCTGTTTGAATAACATCTTTTCTTTAAACATCATTGTGATCAAATAATATCTCAAGTGGAACCAAACCCTTTGGCAGATGTTTTGTTTTCAACTCAATAATTTTGTGACTAGCAACATTGTCTTGAAGGAGATTTGCAGCATGAACTTCCACATCATCATTTTCATTATCCCAATCTATTGAAATATTAGAAAACTCATCAATGCTCTCCAAGAACCCTTGAATATCCTGGTCATCTTTAAAAACTATCCAAATTTTTATTTTATCTGGTATTGAGGGTCTATGTCTTACCTCAATATCAAATTTTAAATTGGGAAAGATTGGAATTTTGAAATTACTGGTTGCAAGAGCTAAAGAATCTGCCTGTTGATTCAAATTCATGTGTACAAAAGTGATATTGAAGGACAAAAATAAATTATCAACATAATCCCACACCTCATTTCTATACTTCTTTAACCTTTTTTGTTTGGTCTGATAAATTTTTTTGATTTGATGGATGATAAGTTCTGAATCTCCAACATAAATTTTATCGTTGCCCATATTTTTAGCAGCTTTCAATCCTAACAGCAGATCTTCATATTCATTTATGTTGTTGGTTGTATAAAATTCCAGTTTGTATGATAGAGGAATAAATTCTTTGGTAGGAGAAAGAAAAACAATCCCAGCCCCAGAGCCTTCTTTTGAATAAGCCTCATCAAAGAACATTTTCTAGACTAAATTTTCTGCATTGTCTTCAACTGTAGGTATCATATTTTTTACTGTTGTTTCAGCTTTCTGATCACCAATGTGAAAAATAGAAGATCCAAGTTCATCTTCTACAGCATATATGGGATGATTACTAGGGTTTTCAGGATCAGTTACCAAGTAAGCCATCCTTACTTCCCTGTACAGTCTTCGATGTTCTCCACCAAACACAAGTATGGTAGTAGAACTGAGATCCATTTGCAATGTGCCTCTTACTTTTTTAGCCCATGATCTTGACAAAAGCATCTCAAATTTAGGAGGTATGTTAGCCACAATTACATCCAACACCACACTTTTCATAGGTAACTGAGATAAAATAACAACCATGTCTTTAATGACTCCCAGACATTTAACTTTCCTAGAGTCAAATGAATATAGGTCTAGATAAGGCTTAGTGATGTCTAAACCTAATTCATCCATTACCACTTTTGGCATGACATTGTGTGAAGCTCCTGAATCCATTAAACAATTATGCAATATTTTGTCATGAATGTTTAGAGATATATAAAAAGGAGGAGAAGCATCAGACATTTTCTATGTATGATTTCCAATGGTTATAGTAGAGTTTTCATCTTCAATATTTATAGTATCTGAAAAAGTGACATGAGCAGGGAGCTGCAATGCTTTGAGAACAAATTTTCTAAAAGGATCTGTTTTCATAAATTCTATCAGAGGTATGGGGATTTTAATTTTACTAATTTCATTTTCCAAACTGAAATAAGAAATAGGATTCTTAGATTCCTTTACCTTTGTAGTACTAACCTTGACAGGATTCTTTGGTTGTTGATCAGTTTTAACCCTTGAATTTTCTTTACTGACTCTTGATTTAACTAGAGCATTATCCTTCTTGGTTGAAACAGGTATATCCACTTTGGGCGTGTTTAATTTGGACCTAAGATCATATCTTTTCCTTTTAGGTTCTTTCTAAATAATTTCATCAGCATCCCCTTCTTCAAATTGATTTAGTATAAGAGCATCTTCATAATCTTGTTGTGTCAAATAAGTAGGAGGTAATTTTGTATCATTTAAATGCATTGTAGGATCATCTTCAGTGTCATACACTTCTTCAACTTCTTCCACTGCATTATTTTGAAAAGGAGGCAAAACTTTATGATCTTCTTGATTTTTCCTTTCTTTGGGTAAGATTTGAGGGACATTGTTAGGCCTCCTAAACTGGTTAGGATTTTTGTATCCACCTTCCTGTGTAGGTCTTCTAGGATGTTTTGTTTCCATATTCAGCCTGGCCATTTTAGATGTCAAGGTTTTCAACATTTTGGCCATTTCATCCATCTTAGAATCAAATGTTATATGAGAAGAAGAAGGGAGTTTTTCTTTCAATTTTTTCTTGTCTCTATTGTTTATGGATAAATCTGTAAGTGCGGACACAAACCGATCTCCCTAGATCCACCTGGATCTAGAACAAAACATGACAGAATATACCGCTTTCCCTAGATCTAACTATTGAATTAAATTGGAAGTGAGAAGAAGATATGTACCTTTATAATCGCTTCCTTGGTCTCTGTTGTTCCTTGCTTCGCTCCAGCGCTCTTGCGCGGTCAAAATCAAAACAGCACAAACCAACCAAAGTGAAAGAAAATAATATATCCAATAGCTAATCTATACATATGATCAAGGAATTATGTAATAAAGTAGATCTAACTTTATGGGAAAGAAACATATTACTGTATCATATTAAATGTGAAAGAGAGATTACAAC